>CACVKI010137145.1:0-10060 GCA_902732785.1 Trichogramma evanescens | reverse complement strand
GAATGGGAATGGGTTGGGAATTGGGTAGCTTGCGGATGAATACGGTGAGGTTACGAACAAATGGTTTGGGATAACTTAATTTCCGAGATGCTGAAAGGGCTTTGGTGTACAGTAAATGTACTTTTTTTGGCCAAAGTGTCCGTAGGGAGAGACTGCCTTCTCCATCCGTGTTGAAGAGTGATCGTGTACGAATATTTGATAGCCTATGAGAGTGCGAGACGATTGTATCGCGCACGACCGGTGAAGAGCACTGAAAAACCAGAGAACGAGTGAGACCACCACTTGAGTCTTTGCGTAGATTTTTTGGGTTCCAACTCCTTGTGCGCGTTATGAAGCGGGTATGCTATGGCAGTCCTATGTTTGAGAGGGTTTTTTCAAGGAAACTGCAAGAAAAATGCCCGTAGGCAGGTCGAGGCAGTATAAAAAAGCAAAAAATAGAGGAGCAGAAAGAAGTGCGTGTTGCTATACTCACAGAGAGAGAGAGAGAGAGAGAGAGAGAGAGAGAGAGAGAGAGAGAGAGAGAGAGAGAGAGAGAGTTTCAAAAAAATAAAGTCGAAAAATTGTAATTGTTTTTGATGTCCAAATATATAAAACGTCTTTATTTACTTGATCTATTATTCTTTCTCTATTTTTTCAATTTTTACATTTAACAAGGTATATTTTACTTACACCTTTAATTTTCATCAGAAATAATGATTTATTCGCCAAAATTTAAAAACAATAACATTAATGATAGAACTAACACATGTATGCTGTTAATCTCAAAAAAATTGTTTACAGGAAGCATCATTTCCTTGATACACTTGATTAATGGTTTTAGATATCAAAATTCATCTTATAAAATATTCATTCATTTATATGGATTAAGCGGTGTGACTACTATATGTAATTTGAATATATCCTTATTTATTCCAACTAAAAATTTAGAAAAATTTTTATCTTTATCTTTTGAATCTTGAGAAGGATTTAATTCTCCAAAAGGTAAAATATCATCTAAATTGAGAACTCTTTCATTTTGATTGAAACGATGAATTACTTCTTTTACGCAGGCAATGTGTTCAACACCATCTTGGATTCCATATATAAGTATTCCAATTTTTACTCGCAAATCAACATTTTTATCTTCTGGTGGTTCTTTACAAGTCAATGATAATCGTACTGTTCTAATAACATGTTCTGGCATTTCTACTGTTCCTTGCCAAATAATTAAAAAAAATTTTTTAAACCATACTCCTTTTGGATATAAATCTACAACCCATTCACAAGGTTTTTCTCCGACACATTCTGCAAGATATGAATAACTAGAAAAAACTAAAGTTCTTGTCTGATAGGATAGCATGTTATGAAAATTTTCAACTGTCAATAATGAACTGCATGTATCAATCGTATAAAGTCGGGGCTCAAATAATTCCAAATTTTTATCATCTACTTTGAGAAGTTCCTGTACTCGATTGTCTTGCCCAGAGTGAAATGACATTGCGATTGACATTCTGTCAATGAAAAACTCTTTGTACTTCTGTGTTAATGGGGAAAGTAAAAGATCCGCTAATTGCCTAGGTGACATCATAGGAAACCGAACAGATAAAATGATCATTTCAACAATTTGATTAATTGTAGAGTCATATATTGTTGATGATGAAGATTCTTGCACTCGGAGTATTTGTAAGTTGATCCATTTTTCAAGACATTTATACAGAGTCATTTCGTCTTTAATAACTATATTACTTTGATGCAATAGTGGGATCAATGAATCTAATTCAAAATATTCAAAATCTGCTGTATTTGATATAAGCTCAAAATTCCATTTCACAAAGTTATTACAAATTTTTGCCACTTCATAATGTCCACAATTTGAAGTATACTGTAGCCAACTTACTAAAATACCGTTTACAGCGGATAAAGCAATATGCTGTCTCATAAAATTTAAACACAAATCAATCAAATCTTTGACGTTGTATTTATCAGCTAGCAGAAGGACTGATAGGACTACATTATGACTTATACGAATTTGCCCAGTGTAAAAATATCGCAAAAATTCTCCAAATATTTCAGAACACTGTGGGGTTTCTTGTAATTTGACTTTACTTGCTTGTGATTCGCTCCACTGGGGGTTAAGAAGCATAGTTTCAAAAACATCACTAGAGGCACATAGAATCAATCTATGAGCTGGGTACTCTACATTATTAACGACCAATGATATATCATTAAGTAAACGATCTGCATATAAAGTAGCAATTTTCATTAATACGGACCCGGAATTGTCTACCTGCAAAATATAAGAGCAATTAAATTTAATCAAAATTTGTTATAATAATTTTTTTACATAATAAAAGAGTGATAAATGCTTAATTTTGAAATTTAAACTTATTATAATATATTCAAAGTGGATCCCAATTCAGAGCAAAAAATTACGTAGGAGAGGACTATAGCATTTGGTTTTTCTCCCCACTTACTTCTACGTAATTATTCTACGTTCCTTATTCTTAAGATTACTCTGTAGTACTATCGGTCGTAGATATTACCCTAGTTTAGAGTTAAATTTTTAGATGATCCACTCTCTCGCCACCTCTCGTAGCGTGCTGACTTCATTATTACTTTGTAACGCATAGACGTATCGTAACAGAAAATGAGTTCCGAATCAGAAAAAGAGAAGACAGAAAAGAAGCGTGAGCGACTAACAAAAGTCGATAGATTTGAGAGCAAAACAAAAGATGGCAATAAGGCTAAGAACATTGCAGCAAAATTATCAAATGGCAACAGACGCTGACGAGTCAAGTTAGTCTAATATGTTACAAAATCGAATTTAGAAATTCAGCTTACAAAGAGACCACCCCAGCTCCGAGTCATAGATCTGGCCCAAACTTACTGACGGTACAATAGGTTTAGTTTGATCTCGTAGGCCTCTGAAGAAAGTACAACCCACATGCAATATTTAAATATTAATTACGCAGGCACACAAAAAAAGTATTCAGTTCCAGAGTTCGGACCTAGTGGACTATATGTTTTTTGGGTCGCTGAATCCGAATCCGGTTTCGGTTTTTCAAAATCAGATCGATTTAACATTATTATGAAGATTGATTAAAGGCCATTGAAAGGTCATTTGAAGATCAAATCATGAAAAAAAGTTAAAAATCGGAAAAAAAACTCCCATTCAGGTTTTCGAGGATTCGGAATTAAAATCTAAAGTCAGAGGACCTCTATGATCTTACTTTGAAGGTCATTTGAAGGTCAAACTTATCTATCTTGATATCGCTGCTACATTTGTTTTAAGTCTTTATGGATCCATTCTCCTTGCTCGTCGCTAAAACCTCCACAGTTTTCTGGGAACTGATCTGTATAGTTATGCAGGGAATACAGTTTATAGGATGTATAACATTCCATTTTACCGAAATTTCATGATGACTGCTAGGAATATTCAGAATCTAAGTTTTCTCATAAAACTGATGCAAAATTGTAAGAAGGAATATGCGATGGACCATGGTGCATGGAGGTTTTCAAGGTAAATTACAGAAGCGATGATAGCAAAATTTTAATATCAAAAATGATAAAACATTTCGGTGAAATGAAATGTAATATATCTTATAAATATAGCTGAATTTGTCGCTCCAAAAACCTATACACAATATTTTTCCGTTATTTTATCGCAGTTACTAGATTCACCCTTAAAATGACCTTTTAATGACCGTAAATTGATCTTATAATGACCAAGTTTAGTCAAAATGGACTTTGATTGAGATTTAGCGACCCTCAAAAGGTAAATGTGATTTTTTTCGGATTTTTATTCAATTCTCTAAGTTTGACCTTCAAATGAATAGAGCATCTTCGAAAACCTGTATAGGATTTTTTTTTGATTTTAACCTTTTTTCATGATTTGACCTTTGAATGACCTTCAAATGACCTTAAATCGATCTGATGTTGACATATCGATACTGAATTCGGATTCAGCGACCCAAACAACATAAAGTCTACTAGGTCCGGTCTCTGGAACTGAAAATTTCTTTTTTGTTTGCCTGTATTATATGTAATAATAATCCCCCTTTATTATCACTTGATGACTCGATACTCATTAAATCTACTCCGAGCACCTTGAAAGCACTTGGATTTGTACTTTTCTATGTCCTTAACACTTTTAGAAAAGTACGACACACCAGCTCTAATGGCTCACTATCTAAATACAAATAAACAAACCAGTTAGAGTCAGACTTGTGTCATTATGCAGTTATAACTATAATAAGCTGGTGTGTCGTACTTTTCTACAAGTATTTAGGACATTGAAAAGTACAAGTTCAAGTGCTTTCAAGGTGCTTGGAGTAGATGTAATGAGTATCGAGTCAACAGGTGTTAATAAAGGGGTGTTATTACGTATAAGTAGTATTTAAATATTGCATGTGGGTTGTACTTTTTTCAGGGGCCTATGAAAATGACATTTTAAGGGCCTTATCAGACACAGTCAAATTGAATGCAAAGCTATATCGTTGTCTAAATATAGCCAGAAAATCTATATAACACAAAAATTTGATAAGAAAATTAAGTCAGTATTGAATAAGCCTGAGTCAACAGAGCTGTTATTTGGTGATAATGAGATAGAATTAACAAGTGGCGTTATAAGACAGCTGAAACTCTTAATAAAGATCTGTTAGGAACAAAAGTGAACAGTTTTACAACTTGGAGAAGTTCCTCGAACAACAAGGTAGACAGTCCAAGGAAGCAAACCAGAAAAACATACTTTGCCCTTAAAGACTACTAACCAACACACCCTTAAGGGCCCAAAAGCTACAAGGTACAGAGCATTCGTCGAACATACAATCCGACTCAAACGACGCAGAAGAACATTAGTCAGGTAAATATAACAGGAAGACTAGCTCAATTTTCGATTGAATGGGAATCGATTACCACCAATAAGTTTATACGAAATGTAATCAAAGGCTACAAAATACCCTTGATTGATCGACCCGAATTATAAACCCTGAAATCGACCAAAAAATTATAAAAGGAGCTATTCAAAAACTTATAGAAATTGTTGGTGTCAAAAAACTGTTCGAAGAACAGACGAATCACACCGTTTTATACTAAATTTGAAAAAATTCAATTTGTGCTTATTCATCAATTTAAAATGAAAGCCTTACGTACAGCAATCAATATATTAGAAAGGGAGGATTTTATTTGTAGCATTGATCTCCAAGATGCATTCTTCTCATCCCAGAGTCTAATGAATCACAAAAATATTTGAATTTTGTAATGAAGAACAATTTTTATCAGTTTTTATTTCTTCCGTTTCGTCTTTGTGCCGCTCCATACATCTACACTAAAATGTTAAAACCAGTTCTCACATTTACAAGAAAAGAGGCATCAGAATCATAAACTACCTAGACGACTTTTTGGTGTTTGGGAAAACCAAAGAATGTAAAAATAATATAAATAACAATACAAAAATGCTAATAAAACTCGGGTTTGTTATGAACTATAATAAACCATGTTTAGAGGCTAAACAGATCTGTAACTATTTGGGTGTCTTAATAAACTCTGCACTTATGAGAATTGAATTGATATGTAAATGCGTGGGCATCCACTCGCTTGAATATCTATTCCACTTGCTTAGAAAAAAAAGGTATTCCAACAGAAGACTTTACTTATAAATTGTGCCGGAAGAATTCGATTAAATAACTAAAAGTTGCTAAAAATGTTTTGGACGTAATTTCTTCCCAACCAGTTGTAAATCATGTTTTTCTCCCCGAATTTCGTCCGTCTTACTCAAATCTATCGGGCCATCGAAATTTTTTTTAATTTGCCCGCGTTTTGGGTACCTGCAGATTTCTAGAATTGAGAGCATCTTTTTTAGATAAGATATCTAATTTTCTATAAGTATTGATTTTTCACTATGTATATAATCATTTTGTATACTTTGCGTTAAAGTTTTCCTTTTTTGTATTTTCTTGCGTTTCGTGTTTTTCATGAAAGCGGCTCGCTTGTCGTAAATTGTTATCGTAAGATAAGAGGACTCAAGGTGACGGCAGATGAGAAACGCTGACTCCTTGGCTGGATCTCTTAAGTTCACGCTTGCGAATGCGAGCCCTTTTCTGTTGTTTACGTCTCCGTTCTTTCTGCGCTGTTGTCTTAGTCACAAGGCTCCACACTGGTCAGTAGAAGTTGCTTTTTATCACTACCTTCTGTAGAGTAAGGTACCAATCAGTTAGAGTAGCAAAAGCAATGAACTTTTGCTAGTCAATTCAAATGGTCTCTTGTATTTCTCAATCACTGAAAAGAAAACAAGTTATTGTTCAAATTAGAACATGCCGGAGCTTTATTCTCTATTGTATGCTACGCTGTTATAACAGCAGCGCACACTTTTTGTTTATTTATGTAATATGTAAATACGCCACTAGGGGGCGAGCTTGTAAAAAACTCACAACCCAAAAACGAACGGTGGCTGAAAATGCTTATTATCCGAGTCGAAATAAAGCTCCGACATGTTCCGGTTTGAACAGTAAACTTGTCTTTTCATTGATTGATAAAACAAGTGATCTTTCAACAAGACTAGCAAAGGGTTTATTGCCCTTGCTTCACTAACTAATAGATCAAATAAATTATCTGAAGATTATCTGAGGATAATTTATACCATCTACAGAAGGTAGCGATCAAAAGCAACTTCTACAGATAGAATAAGATATCTCACAAGCTCGAACGAGATCACCCCAGCTGACTCCCGTTCGCCTCTACCAGTCACAACTTCAACGAGGCCAATCTCAGAAGCTACCGCTGCCACGTCGGACTCGTGATTCCTCATCATCGCACCGTCGCAGTCCATCAAATCACCGCTACCTAACGAGACTTTTCTCATAATTGTTATCCGTCGTATAACATCTCCTCTCTACTTAAACAATTCTAGCACTAGTTTATTTATGTGTGAAAAGCTTTCGGCAATCTCGCCGCCTAGCAGTTAGTTCACAAATCACTTCTCGCGTATATTGAATGTTCTTGTCCCGGCAACGCCGAAATACATAACAAAATTTTGAGAGCTAGCTAACTACAGTTTAAACTGTAGTACACGGGTTTCGTTCACTTATGCAGTACATCAATAGTTATGGTTGCAACCTCGGGGGAGGTACTCGAAGCCATCGTTTTTTCTCAATCAGTAGATTTTTTGGTGGAGATAACAAAAAAGCATGAAATGACAAAAACATTAAGTTTATTGATTTTTTGCCAAAAATGATTAACATTAAGCGACCTATATTATAGTGTAAGTAGGTATAATTAGATTATTTAGAGTAGGTAGTAAGTATGATTTTTCAGTTTTTGTAATAAACTTAGAAATCAAAACAACTTCAGTTACGCACCAATGAGAAAGATGTAGAAGCTTCAATTACCTCTATAGTAAGTATTTTCGAGGATTATTACTTTGATTGACTATTCTTCACTCACTCTAATTATTGCAAAGAATTCATAAAGGATTTTGATGGACTGATGCAAGAAAAAATATCATGTCCATCTTTCTACATTTATTTATGAAAAACGATTCGATTACGTATTGTTGCTATTTTTAAGCGAACTTGAACCACAGAGTAAAAATATTAAAATATACAAAATGGTACACGATAAACATAAACAAAATTATACAAATTTTAATCTTATTTTACTATACGTGATACTACGAATAGTTCGTTAGTCATTTTCCTTTTAAAACAATAACAAGAGTAGAGGTTATAAAATACTAGTCGTTCTAATGGGTAAGGGCGTAGGTCCACCTGCTCGTTAAAACAACGTTGTTGCTGAGGGCTTAGATTCTCACTGGGAGAAATATTATTAGTAATTTTTCGCTCAGTGAGGTTGAACGCGTGTCCGAAGTGGTTCGGATTCCAATACAAAAAGAGGACCACGGATGAGTATTTAGCCCCCCCCCCTTCCCACCTCTTCGGAGGGTGATACAGACCCGATCACGGTGCGGCGCCGGAAAGCGAGGACCACACCCACAAGATGATGCCGAAAGCGAAAATCGGATGGTGTGATGCCCGGCCTTGTCAAGACTCAACACAGTAACTCAAGACTCTCAAGACAGTTAAGTCTTAACAAGGCCAGACATCACACCGGCAAAACGTCGACAGTTTTGTTTTATAATAAATTTGTTGGCGGTTGTAGAATATACATTTTTGAAGTGAAACTTCTATAGGGCGTTGGGTATGGGAGGTCAAGCCGAGAAAAGCGGACATCCGTCCGTCCGGACGTCCAGGCATACGGATTGCATGTTTTTAGTCTCAGTAGCATCTGTATGCTTAGCACGCTGTGATTGGTCGGCGATTGGCAGTGGCGAGACTCTGCTAGTCCCTCCTCTACTCGGGTACGTCACGGCAGCAGTTGTGTCGACGCTCGTGCCTTTGTAACTTCTTACTGCTCGATTAAACGACAGTGCATATAATATAATTCAAAATTGTTAAGATTTAAAATATAAATATGAGTAAATCTTACTTCAACAATACTATTTTCCGATTTATAACTACTATTCCCAGGAGAAACTTCTTTTGACCGAGGTACAGATTCATTTGAACGTTGATCATCCATTTATAACATAATTTTTTTGCTCATTTTTGTAAAATATAAATCTGAAAAACAAAATTTTAAAAATAAGTTTTTATCATAAATATATTAGTCAAAGAATGTATATGGCTGCATCCAAGATAAATAAATTAGGTGATATGCGCGTTTGAAACTTTCTTAGCTTGCTGACAAAACTACCAGTGACTTTGGAAAAATATTTTACATATATATCTTACATATATAAAGCGAATCGATAGATTTATTATTTTTCGATGGTGACTTTAACTTTTGAGAATCCCAGTTTTCTTACAGAAAATCTATTCAGGCTATCGTGTTAAAATAATAAGATGGAATAACAACTGAGTAGAACATAATGACCGCAAATGTCCAAAAATACATGGTTTTACGGCTGAAAAACGTTCTGCTCCCTCACACAGTGACTCTCAGCTCAGACAGTGTGAGTGAGGTGTTTAACACGAAACTCCTGTATAGATTTTACTTTCGATCTGTATAACTTGATCAAGGAAATATTTGCTGGAAAATACACTCTAATTTAAAACAATTTTTCAGCATAAAAAAAGAATTTTTCGAAAAAATAAAGTTACTGTCAGAAAGAGCAGGTACAATTCTATCGATTTGTAGGTGACATATATTTTCTCAAAGTCACTGTCAGTACTTCTAATGATCTAAACAAGTTGTATAATCAATACAAAAAGTCACTTACTCACTACGGGTATAATTCTACTTCAACTTGGTCATGTTTATAAATATGGGTAAAATTCAAAACATTTTGAATTACATGCCACAGGGGGTCTTCAGATTTTCCTGAATTTTAAATATGTTTTAGGGAATTTCAAAAAGCACAAAAGCTGTGGTTACAAATTTTTAAAACAATAAAGTTTTCCTAGAATGTATATGGATATTTGATTCAAATTGGTATCGATTATGAGCGTAATATAATAAAGAATAGAAAAAAAATCATGAAATTCCATCTAAAAAAATTTGAAATCCTTTTTATTTACTGAGATACAGCTGATTTCGTGAGCATTTTTTCTTCTCCAGCATTTTCTGGCATTTTACGTTTTTGCAAAATTCAGAGTAAACCGTTAAAGGTACGGCAGCAGGGTCGCGTACATTTCTTCAGAACATGAATGGTTACGGTTCGACCCATAAGTCACCCTGTGCAAATACTCAAGCATATTTTTTTCAATTTACGTTTTGCTTCCTCATAGAGGAAGCTTTGTGATAGGCGTCAAAACCAAGTTTTGATTTAGATGTCCTAGGACAATTTCGTTTACATATTTGGTATCTTCATTGAATTCTGAACAAATGTCTGTATGAGTGTGTGTGTGTGTGTTTTTTTTTTTTTTTTGGATGTATTAAAATATTTTATTTAGTAAAAAGAGAAAAGAGAAGTTGATATTAGGTAGCAAATATAACATATTGGTTTAGTCTGTACATAGGTTATGTAGATACATCCACAACAGTTTCCCTTTGTTCCATCCCCGCGGAAACCGCCGTTAAGCATTAC
>CACVKI010137141.1:0-15842 GCA_902732785.1 Trichogramma evanescens | reverse complement strand
ATTCTCAAGTATGAAAATAATTTCTAGTATTCGCAGAAATAAAGGGATTCTAGAATTCGATAATGTTTTCGAAAATTCACAGATATAAAAAAAAATAATCGAATACAAAGTGCTCTCGAGTGATTGTGTTATCACATATTATATATATACTCGAATATAAAAATATCCTCGCTTTTCTCTTATGTGCTTAAGTATAAACATATTTTTGTTTCCAAAAATTTTTTCGAATAACTGCGGGTTTGAAAAAATGTCTGATAATGAACGTATATCCAAATATTTTCTAAAATGGAAATATTTTTGAATTCAAAGTGCTTTTAAGTGATGGTGTTGTACATTGTGTTATACTTAAATACCAAAATATTTTTGATTTTTGCGTATATTCTCGATCATAAAAATATTGACGTTTATACAAACATATATTTGATTATTCACATATTCTTGAGTATGATAACATTTTGGAATTTCGCGGATATAAAAAAAATTGGCGTATGTAAAAATATATCAGAATATTTGACACTTTGATAATATTCTTGAATTCAAAATTCTTTCGCGTAGTTGTGTTATAAAACGTTCGTACATGCCCACTGTGAAAGCACTATTAGATCTTCGATATCGTGTACAGTAGTGCCGCAACCGCGTTTCACGTGTATAGACAGTTCTCTAACGCACACATGCTCTGCGTCTAACTGGAAAAAAGACTTTCACGCGCTCGAAACTCGAAGCGATTTACACACGTATACAAGTTGCATTTTTATGGTTTTCTGTTGTAATTTTGCCAACGATTCTCTGGCTATAGGAGGAAGAAAAGCAAGTGCACATGTGTGGCGGTTGTACGTAAAAGTACGCACTCGCGATATAGGCGCGCGTGAGACACTTGCGTTATAGTTTATGAATTTTTTATTTATATCCGTATTGTTTTTTACATAATAAACGGCTTTGGTACGTTACCAACAGACACAGTAGAGTATATTTTATATAATGTACACATATATATAGTAAGCTGTGCATAACTTTTAAGTGCAACAAACGACTTCCTTTTTGCGCCTGCACACACTGCGCGAAACACACGTCGAGAATTATCCATACATAAATGCAGTTAATTAAAGTGACTAAAAGGTACGCGCAGCAGCAGAAGCAGCAGCAGCAACAGCAGCTATCATCCGAGATCTCTCAATTAATATTTCTGCGTAATTGGCTGGCGTCAAAGCGCTCGAGCGCGCAAGAAGGTATATATCGCGGGGATTCACTCGTGCGCGCCGCGGCTCATGCGGAGTGCGCGCGTATCATGAAATTCTCGTGTTCGCTCGCGCATTAGGCATTCGCAGCCGCCGCGTCTTCGGATCAGACTCTCTCTCTTTCTCTCTCTCCAGTAGGAAATACCCTGGAAATCGCGCTAGCTTAAGCTCTCCGGCGTACAAGTATGGCTACGCGGTATTTCAATCGCGATCGAGTCCATTGAAAATGAATAGAAAAAATGGGGATGCGCGCGCGCGATAATGGAAACAAAAAAGGCGTGAAATAAGCGCGTAGAATAAGAAGAAGACGCGATATACTCTACGAAACATGGAATATAAGATCTGCTGGGAGCTATGCAGGGCTCCGCCTCGCGGCTGCATATGTATACATTGTGTATAATAATTGTCGAGCGCCTGCAGCTGGTATATATCGCGGTATATACGTAAGGGCCCGCGATTTGCAGTGCAGCATTCGAGAGAGCTTCTATATATACGTATACGTGCGCTCGGGGCAATTTTCCCTCTCGCGCACAGTGAGAAAAACTCCGCTTATACGCCGTTTGTTTACAAACACACTCTCTCGGACTCTCTCTCGCAGCGATCCATGTATATATGGCCTTACGCACTTATAAGCACAAACAATCGCCAAGCCAGAGAAAACATCTAAAACGTACATTTGTCTTGTTCGCGTGATAGGACTCGATACAGGTATAGTGTACGCACGAAGTGCGCTGCAACGGCAGTGGTATCTCGCATATAGTCCTATAGTAGTCTGTCTCAGCCGCGTGCAGTTAGCGCGACAACGCACGCACGTGCTCGACTGCAATGTATAAGCTGAGCTATGGCTATATAATGACTCCTGCACGGGCCCGCGCGCGGTGGCAGCTAAAGCAGCTTTGTCATCTAACGGGCCGGTCGGGCCGTTTCGTAGCGGCACCTCGCTCAAAAGGTCGAGGCACATGTACACCTGAGTGGCTACACATCCAAATGTTTTCCTATGGGACGCCCGCGCGAGTCCATGCTCGAGCTCTCGAGTCCTCTTTATGTGACACCCGCGCGCACTCTTTTGCTGTAGCGCAGCTCGCATGCAAATCTTGTTACTCGCGCTGTACACAACTACTTATCTTCATTTCGCACGCGCATATACACACACGCGGTGAACTGTTCTCGTGCAAAAGTTAAAAGAGACATTTGCCGTGGCGACTTCATTGTGCGCGGCGCATATCGTGGCGCCCGTCATCGATGGGAAAATGCGCATATATGAGCTGTATCTCGACGCTGTAACTCTCCTTTTATATACGTACTCTTGCTGCTCTCTTCGAGGCAAACTCTACAATGTGTTATATAGATGTCCGTATTATATGCGTACAGTAGGTGCATGTGCGGCTACGGGAGCGTGTATGCGTGAGTGGAGCGCAGGATATGCAACGCTATGCGTGTGTGTGTGTATACGCCGGTGCGTGCCGAGGGTGAGAAAGTAATTTTCCGCTGCCGCATGCCAACACGCGTTTCATCTTCGACGCAACAGTATTTACGGCCGATGCGTGTATTTTCATGTGCTCGAATAAGAGCCGTACTCGAGTTGCGTGTGTATAGCGGAAAATCAAATCTTTTTTTTGGAATCTAACTTCAATTACTCCGAGCTCCAACAAGTGTCGAAAAAAATGTGCTTTGACTTACATACAATTAAGTTTATTATACAATTATTTTGACTTTGTCACTTGCAGATTTAAAGATGAGGGTATTCGCCATCTAGCGGGGGAGGCTTAAAGTGATATACTATTGAAAGTGCTCCAAAACTAGTCTATATTTTTTGAAACAATTGAATTGTCGTTTAAAATGGTATAATGTTTATAACATAGTTGCAATAGAAAAATCGCCAAAAATAAGTTAATCAATGGTAATGTATTTTAAATGGTATTTTTTTGATCATCAAGCCATTATGAATGTTGAGCATTTCTACCGGGATTTCTCGAATCTAAAAAAGCGGTCATGTGTCTGCACGTATAGTAATGCATTCAAGCCCAAACTCGCGATGGTATTGACGAGCAAGTGAAACAAAGCGTCAAGGAAAAGCCAGAAGAAAGAACGAAGTGAATGGAGTGCGCGGGTGCAGTACACGCGGAGCTACTCGTTCGAAAGAAAAGTCGCGCTCGTCGTCGTAAATGCGCGCGGACTGCAAAGAATGAAAAGGAGTAGCGTGACATTTGATTGCGAGCGCGCGAGTGCAGTCGAGGCACTTTACGAATATATATGTATAACACGTGCGTGTCGTCAACCGAGCAATGAGCAGCACTACCTATGTATATAGCGGTACAACCACTTAGACCGGCGCGTATATTTACATAAACGACTCGCTCAAGCGCGCATCTCTTCTCTATACACACATGTGTGTGTGTGCGTGTGCTTGACGTATTCACTGCGTGCATGGCACGCATACAGGCAGATATATAGATACAAACACGAGTATTATGCAATACAATATACGTGTACGTGCGTGTGTATTTTACGTAGTGCGTGCTCGGCGCAGTTATATACAGTGGCGCTTTTGCAAAAAAGAATACGCGAATATTGACAGGCTGATTTATTGCTCCAACGCCGGCACGTATGGGACTCGCGAGTCTCGCGCGCGAGCCTGAATAGTCTTTTGCAGCGAGGTGACGGAGTGCATCGTTTATCTGTTATATACATCTATGCTCGTGCAGTATAGCTACGCGCGAGGCTCTTCTTCGATCTTCGCACGCAGTCTGTGTATGTACAGCAGGTACACGCATGTAACACGTGTAGAGAAGCTCGTAAAAAAATATCAAGGACTCGCGTAGATCGCACGGCTCACTGCGTATTATATTATATATGTATCCTATGCGATGCGGCTACTCGATGTAGGTAAACAAATCATACACTTTACAAGTCATCACAAACGAGCTGCGGCCTTCGCTGTTATACATATGCGGAGAGAGGCTGTACGCAGATAAATAGGCACGAGAGCCGGAAAAATGTAATATCATATAATGCACATGCAGAGAGAGAGAGGGAAAAAGGAGCAAAGTTAGTGCAGGGAGATCGGCATTGAAATCTTGCATTTTTGCCCGGGCTCTCATCAAGCCAGTATATCTATAGGCAGGCCGCAGGTATAGTACCATGCTATACCTTCGAGGGAGAGAAAAGGCTTCTTGGGCGCGAGACGTACTCTCATGCGCGTCTGCCGCGCGTATAATGCTCGACTATGCGAAAGGTAAACACACGACTGCGTGTATCTCGGGCCTGATCCTGCACGAGCTACTACTATATCTGTGCAAGGCGTGCAGAGAGCTCAACGCACTGCTCACAGACGTAATCGAGCAGCAGCAGCAGCAGCAGCAGCTCGACGAAGGGGCTAATAACCGATATGCCGCAATTGCTGCCTCTGTGCGCCGGTATCTTTCTCTGCATATGCACACGCACGCTGCGCACTTGTACAGCACACGTATGAGCGTCCACGTACACACAAGCTCGAGCTCGAGCTCATTCATTGAGGTGGGCGGTCCTGGCATTATGCACGCGCGCCCGCGTATCAAACCAGACGCATCACCTTTTTTTTTCCACCTGCAGCGTGTGCTGCTGCTGTTGCTGCTGCGTCTACTGCGTTATTACACGCTCGGGTATATACGTATACGTGCGCATTCTCTCGCTCTTACCCAACCGATCGCTCGTTTCAGCCGCGATTACGCAATGTCAAGGTCGTCGTACGCTCGCGCACTTCGATGCGTACGTACATATATATACAGTGGTATATGGAGTCCTTGCGAGATATTACTACACAGGCGGCGCGCGGCTATTCGGCCGTCGCGATTTATACTTCCTTCCGCGGCACGAACGCCCCGCGCACTCAGATGCAAATGCTCAAAACGAGATATACTTTCAACTCGAGGCTATTAATGTACTATTCATTTTGTCTACGTCCTATTTATTTATGCGGATATGTGCATGCCACTTTCTTTATACTTATTTGACAGAATTTATCAAGCGCATGGAAACTACGTGTTATTTTTTACGCCTTTACATATCTCGTATTTATAAAAAAGGATTGCTAGCTCGAAATTTTAATGCAAAATTTAATATGCCCATTTTTATTTATCTAATTAATGCTTTCTTTCAAAAGTTGCGCATTTTTTGTTGACATATGTATCGAAGCGTAACAGAAGCTGATAAATATATTCCACGAGGCTTTCTTATTTTGCTTCATAGGTGCGTATACAAATTTTGTTTTTATGAATTCCCCAGAAGAAATGAATACTTTTGATTTTGCTACAGAGCTCAAAGGGTTGGTTTCGACTGGCGTGTCACGAAAGAAAAAACTTTCTGGATCATTACGGACAAATTTTAAGTTTCTTGAATTACCAATAGGTGGCGTACATATGAATTTATAGAAACTCGCAAGTAGCTAATAGCATATTTTTATACAAGTACCTCGAATTTGGAATTTTTTTAACGCAGTTTTTATCAATCTTCATTAGAAACATTTATGAAGTATCAAAACATTTTCGAGTGTAAATTTTCAAGCCAAAAGCCGATCAACTATGGCTACAATCAGTATTCATGTCTTACGAATGATTGAACGTTTTGTAGTAATTTCAAGATCGGCGCTGGTAGCAGAATTGCACGCGATACGCACAAAGCTCGGAAAATATATATCTCGGGTACAGACGCGCTGCTCGAGCGAGCGAGATCCGCACGCCCGGCTAATGATTATTCAATTAGAAGGCGAAAGAATCGCGAGCGGCGCATTCCGCATAGATAGCAGTCAGCTGGCGAATGTGTATACCTATAGCTATGTATAGGATACAGACGAACGGCCGAGCAAGGAATCCACCGCGGCCAGGTATTAGTGATTCAATGGCTATGAAATATCAGTCATTCGATGGAAATCAAGCTCTCGTGCGAGTCTGTGCATATACGTATGTGTGTGTGCGCGCTTCCTATGTGCAGTGCTCGTGTGTGCAGAAGCGCTGCTGGCTGCCGATCCTTGCGCGAGCTACACCCCGAGAAAGAAAGAGAGAGAGAGAGAGAGAGAGCACGATACTCGAATTTCGCTGCAACGCCTCTGCACGCGCGCAATCAATTAAAATCCATCCTTATACGTATGTGTGTATGTATGTGTGTGTGTACATAAGATGCGCAGTCTGCATCGGCAAACCGAGAGACTTTGCGTTTAATATAAGCATTCGGTGGCATTCCAGGCAAGAGACTCCATGTTTAATTTATATGTATAGATGGGCCCCGCGTAACGAGCATTAACATAAGCCATCGCACTCGTTGGCTCCTCTCTTTTTCTCTCTCTCCTTCTCTCTCTTTCTCGCTCGAGAACTTGCCGAGCATTAGGAGCTGAACAAACACCCTGAGATATGATGCTCATTACCTGCGTTAGTTAATAACTAAATTGCGCGTATATCGCCAACTTCTGGCCACGCGAGACTTTTACTTTTATAGTCTCGCGCACGCGTGTGAGCTGGCTTGAATTTCCATTACTCGTAAAGGGACTCGTGCTGCGGGTCCCGAAAAAAAAATACGAATATAATTTGCAGTAATTTCTCCCTGCGAGCTTAGGGTCTTTTATAGACTTTAGCACGCGAGTACGCTGTATGCCAAGTGCCAACAACTGGCGTTCGTTGCACCGAGGGCAAAAAGCGTCTAATTCTTACAAGGTGGTAAACACGCCACCATATGGCTTCATGAATCATCATTAAAACACTCGAAAAAGCTCTCCGCGGCAGAGAACTGCGCGACAAAAAATAACTCATACCTGGCGTGAACATCAAATTAAGCGTATACCGGAAAATCTCGGCTTTTTATCGTTCGGTACTTGTGAAATGTTCGTAACTCATAATCTCATAATATACCATGATATTTCTGTTTATGAGCTTATGAGAAAAGTGCAAGTTAATGATAATACAACTGAAGCAACAAATTGTTACGATTATTTCCGCAGCAATAAGAACACATTTTGCATAATTCATGAACAAGAGTGCGACGGATTTTATAGAACTTCTTTTTGTTGCCATCGTTTAATCGATAGCAACAAGAATTGCGAAAATAATAGTTCAGGACGATCGAGCTTCGAGACGGGGCGAATTTAACTCATATAATAATTCGTTGCGGAAAATGACAAAGAGGATTCGTTTCATATTACTCGTCTCTTATTTCGACGAATCGAGTGCTGCGCAGTGCAGCCGCGTACATACGTACGTATAGGCACGCACTCGTAGCATTAACCTAACGATCGCGTATATATTATGCATGCGCCGCGCACTCGCATCGCTGCCGCTGCAGTATAATATCGAAGTACGCGTCTCGTCTCGACTCGAGTCTCGAGATCGCCGGGCGGCCTTATACTCGGCTCTGGGCCGCGCTCGACCGAGAGAGAGCTGCAAATAATGATAACGTTTAATCGCAATGAGAAGGATTGGTATCGATCGGTGCACACACACGCACACGCACACGTGCGTTGTCGATCTAATGCATTGGCTTACGCGCTTGAAAACGAAAAGAAAAAAATCATCGTCGTCGTAGTCGTTCGACTCACTGATTCTCGCTCGGCGCGCATGCATACATATACGCAGTTCGTCGCAACGAGGGACACGCGGGGAAAAAGGAGAGCCTCATAATTATCGCGCAGTGCCTGCAGTCTTCTCTCTCTCTCTCTCTCTCTCGCTCGAGCCTCTTGGTGATACGATCGCGAAAAACACGTTTATGCTTTGCTGGACGGTTTACATGTCGCGCACACGCATACGCCAGTAGAGAAAGAGAGACCGGAATATAGCGCGGATGCTCGCTCGATTAAAGAGGCGCAGAGGCAGGCAGGTAGGCAGGAGCAATGATTGCGAGAAAGAGAGAAACATTATCGGACGGGCCTTTATCGCTCGAGCTATATACATTCAGCTGCACCACCGCCGCCGATATTTATGAATTCGCAATATTTCCGTGATTAATGCTCGGCCATACGTAAAGTCGCTCGCTCGCTCGTTCGGCGTCTCGACTCGCCTCTTGATATATATATCTGTAGCTGCGTATCAGGCTCGGGGCGCGAGTGCAAAGTGCGGCACATGCATGACGTCCGAGTCTCTTGTCGCGACGGACTTAATAACGACACAAAAAGACGCGCACGCACACAAGCAACCGCGTTAAATCAATGAATAGACATCGCGCGGCAGTCGTCCGCCCCGTCATCGCTCTTACCTCGGCTGCACTCGTGCGATCTGTATCGTTTTTTATATATACAACATACGAATGCGCGTGTATGTATAATAGCCGCGCGGCGATATGGTCGCACTTTCCGCAGCTGCTCGCGATACCTTTTGGACACGGAGTGCGTATATCTTTGTGTAGGTGCGCGCGGTTATTGCGCGAGCGGGTGAACGAGCCGATTGGAATTTTACGATAACGCGCGCAAAAGGTTAGATACGAGCTTGCGCGTAGAGCCGAGGCTTTTGACCTTTGCTTCGCTTACACGATCGCTGCATAGCTATATGCTCTATTATTGAAGCGATCTTTGAATGGAGCCTTGTAGTAGTAGCAAATCATCCGCCATATAGCTCGAAGCCCGACGAAACAAACTTGACGTAGTCGAGTGCTAGAGTCAATAGTTATAAACGTGCGCGAGCGACGAGATGCACTCGGTACACACGAAGTCATGTGTGGATAAATACACACGAGTCGAGTACCGATGGGACTGCGACAACAGCAGCAGCAGCCACTTTCGATTTTTATCGCCGACTCCTACAATACTGACCATGGCGCAGCTCACACTCGAGCTAGCTCGTGTGACTTTTCTCAGCTTTATTATACGTACACATTTGGTTGCGCGTACTTGTAATATCTCTGTCCATTCTTATACGATACACATTTTG
The DNA here is from genome assembly GCA_902732785.1 of Trichogramma evanescens. Taxonomy (NCBI): domain Eukaryota; kingdom Metazoa; phylum Arthropoda; class Insecta; order Hymenoptera; family Trichogrammatidae; genus Trichogramma; species Trichogramma evanescens. The sequence continues at coordinate 6,721 of CACVKI010137141.1, read as the reverse complement.
AATGACGTGGGTTACGACTAAACCGCAACTCCACTACAATGCTAAGCTGCGCGTATCGCATTCGAAGATCGTATCTTAATATCTTCTCGCGCGGCGTTTGCAGTGCTGCTGCTGCTGTTGCTGCTCTTGTCTAATTTGCTTATTCTGCTGGCCTATCATTGTATAGGTAAAGTAATGTCCCTTATTATTTGCACGCCTGCGCGCGAATTGCGCATTTCTATTGCGCTCAAAGAGAAACTGCTGCAGTCGAGCGAGAGAGAGCTGCACAGACTTATTAGCGGAAAAGAAGAGAAAAAGAGAAGAATACGGAGCTGGAGCTGAGAATGAGAGAATCGTTTTATGCATAACGTAAATGTTTCGATGTCTTTATGGGTGGTCTTTCTCAATTGTTGTTTTTGTAATTGTACTTGCAAGTCGTTGCGTTGCTTTATGTATGCAACGCTGCCAATTTCGATCCAGTCCGCGAGTCTAGCCACTCTAAAAGAGGAGAGTCGCGACCTGCACCCCCCTTGTGTTTACTTTTCATAATGCAGCCCAGACGTTGCTCGTCGCTTGGGCACGTCAATCGTCTGTCTCGCGCGCGAAAATGAAAAATAAATAGTCCATTCGACGCTGTCAACTCGTTTCAGCTATCCGTCTCTCTTTCTCTCTTATAGCCTCTCTCTTCTTCATCCATAGCTCTGCTGAGCAGATGAAAAACAATGGCTCGCGTGAGAAGCGCGGGTAATGTATATTGCACAGCGAAAAGAAATGTACAATATGTGATTTATGACCGTGGGCGGTTTCTAATTGAGTCTGCAGTTTCCGATCAACGCCCGACGCGTGTATCTAATATTTATATATAAATGCATGTGTATGTATGCACTTTTCGTTGCATATGTAAACTCATCTTCCTTTGGAGCGCAGGCTTCGAGAGCCACCTAAACATTTTGTTTTAAGAATGGGAAATCTCCACGTGAAATAAATAAAAATTTTGTATATTTTTAATTCAGAGTCAAAAAGACATTATTTTTATATGAATTTAAATATGAAAATGAACATTTATTTTTCGTAAGAACCCAGTGCTCTGAATGAGCTTATTGGTGTTCACCTCACCACTAGGTTCTAATCTTAACGAAGTAAAAAAATAGACAAGCCCTTTTATCTTCTTTTTTTTGGGACGTAAAGCGATCGTCGACTAAAAGTTTAATAGTAACAAACACGAGGTGTGACATTTGTTCGATGTAAAACGAACTCATTACAGACATAACCATTATCACATACCATTGCAATATGTTCAATCAAATGGCAACTGCTACGTCACAGAAATAGTTACGTATTAAATATAACACCCGAGTTTACAAGTCGCTGGATGTGGTTTGATTTGATATATGTACAAAACTTTATCATTTCACGTTCGAAAACAATTATGACATCTAGTGGTTAATTCCGAAAACTCGTCACTACTGAGTGCATTATTGAATTTTTTTGTAAAATGGAAACTCCCATAAGAAATCGATTATATGACCAGCACGTTTTTCCACGCTCATTGTTGTATACAACGTCCGTTACACTTTGAAGCCCATTACAAAACTTTATTAGGCAGAAGTTGACATGTTCAAGAAGCTTTAAAGTTAGGATCGAACTCGATTAGATTTCGAGATTTTTCATCAGAAACAAATTTTTCATATTTGCAAAAAAAATTTTTTTTTTTCGCGTAGGTCTATAGGCATAATACGAACGTTATAGGGGATGATTCACTTTTTCCAAAGTCAGAGTCAGTTCTGACATTGAGGGGTTAATTGTGCTGCGTAAAAGGATCTATTTATAGCTTTGTTACACTCATGTACTGTGTAAACATCTGTCGATGGTGTGCAGAGCAGAAAAAAAGGAAAGGAGCTGCGAGCCACAGCGCGCCTGGCGCAAACGGTAAACGACACGCCGCTCGCGCCTAAAGCCAAGAGCTGCACTCTACGAACGAAGAGTTGACTCGACTTCTCTACTGTTCATTAAAGATCGCGGCCTGCGCGAACTATATCGAGCAAATACATAAGCGAGGATATAACGTTTCAATGTGGCGAGCTGCGCCGAACGTTGCGATCGCTTGTGCCACTGCAGCGCGCGCGGCACGTACTACAATGTCGGCGCTGCAACGTCGCCTAGCGCTTGGATCCGGAAATAATAAACAACAACAGTTATTATCAATATAAATAGCAGCAACGAAAAGATCCATTGTAGAGCTGGGAGGCTGTAGATTTTACCAAAGCCGAGCTGGAAAAAGGAATCGACAAGGTTTGTCAGCCGTAAACAAGCATTGCTCATAGATTTTTGCTCAGCTACAACAACGGAAAAAGCAAACACGATCGCCGAAGCTAATACTTATCTCGAGTGCAGTTCGGTATCTCAGAAGCTGCAGTCTCCGTTGGCGCTCGAGAATATATACATAGTGTATGCACAAGGCTATAAGCGCGAAAAGACGTGCAAATCTACCGATCATGCAGATCGTCGTATAGGTGCAAATTTCCCATATACGCGGGCACTGTTATTATTTATACATGCGGCGGCGACTCCGTTGAGGCTTGCCGTTTATCCGTTATCTGCGGGTGATCTGCAGCGGCCGTCCTGCGATCTAGTGTGTCTATGTGTGTGTGTGTGTGTGTGCATACAAAAGCGGCGGCGCTCATGCTGCTGCTGCCTATAGGTGGTTACCGCCGTTACCTAGTTTCGATTCGCCGCTGGACTGCCCCGGACTCAGATATCATATTGCAAGCTTATACGTATAGTGTGGCCGATCGCGGTACGATCGAGCTACTGATGCACGACGATACGTCGTCGCGCGCCGAGAGAGAGTAGGTGAAAGAATCAGCTGCACATAATGCAACTGCATCACAGACGAGAGCCCGCATCGCCCAGCCGACTCGCAGCGACTCGGCGGCCTCGACTTGGCTCGCTTGCAGGCTGGATGTAGCTTATACACAAAACTAGCATAAGAGATGTGTCGGAGCGCCGAGGGTGGCCACTCAGCCGGGCTCGTCGCTTATTTTCGCTCGGCTTGACTCGACTCGCCGGCAGACACGCGTACGCGCCGTTTATACAACCACGATGCCCATGGTACATCAGTACATGTACATATAATATACGCTATGGGCATCATGAGCAGCAGCGTCGTGTGCGCGCCGCGACGAGTGCAGCCGCCAACGCTCATTCTCTCGCTCTCGGAGCCTTTCCATCGGCGAGCATCGGAGCTCGCTCACGGACTACGCGCGCTTCAGCTGCAACCAATCCGCGGCTTTACATGTATATATACCTACGCGGAATTTTTGCTCTCGGCTAGCATTAGCGTCAAGCTGCCGCGTGCAGTGTGCGGTGTGTGCAGCCCCGCGATACCGCTGCATGATGCGCGCGTTCTGTGCAGCGGCCGCACTGCGCATATATGATCCGAGAGCTCTTCTCTCTCGTGTATAGCGGGGCCCATGAGAGCTGCTATATAAATCGCCCTGCCACGTCAGCGATATTTATTTGAAACTAATTGCGCAAGGCAAAGAGCGCGGCCGATCGCCCCGACGACGATGCATACTTCCTATACGTACTTTATGGCTCGAGTCCAGCGTCTATATAGCTCTCGTACTTAACAGCTTCCGAGCGTAATCTTGCCATTGATTCGAGATTTTAACTCGAGAGTAAATAACAATTTTCTACCTTAAATACCGTGTCACGAGATATAGTCGCTCGCGACCTTGTTTTTTTTGTTCGATCGAAGCTCGCAGCTGACACTCCCGCGAGTTAATCTCTAGCGCGAGGAGGAACGTCGACTGCAGCCACCCTGACAGCTGATCGCATAACTATCGGCTCTCCATTGACATTCTTATACGCGAGGTGATCGCGAACAAGCTAAACATCAATCTGCGGACACGTACTCGACCGATATACTTTTGCACGTAAGGCGCGATCGAACCAGTTTTATCCGTTGCTCGAGCAAATAATAACACTGGCCGGCGTACTACGGCGCGCTATATATAGCTCGATATATGAAAAACTATCCGCGCGCTCGCGATCCTGTATCTATTGCATCTTGTTTTATGGGTATATAAGCGCGTGCCAACGCGAGCTTATTCCGCATGAACGACGATGACAGCGACATTTTGATTAAAAATGTTAATTAAAAATGTCCGTAGCGCCTATAGATGTATATTTATAATCGCCTCTTGGACGCAGGCTATGTATATTATATGTATATAATGGTCAGCCGTACGTGGCGCAAAACTAACGCCGAGACACGGCCCCATCATCCACGCAGGCTCGACGCTAGAAAAGAAGAGAAAAAAGCTCTCGTGTGCGCGTCCTCGAGGCATGCGATAATACTTCCCGCGCGCGCGCCTCTGCTCCTCTCTATACTCTCTCTCGCTCTCTCGCACATACATTAAAGGAAAAAATTAACTTTACTGCTTTTTGCATCATAAGCGAATAAATATTCTGTAATACGAGATGTTCTCGTTTTTGTTTTTGTTCGGCGTAGACTTCGAGCACTGCTTTTGCTGCTGCTGCTGCTGCTGCAGCCGAGGCGGCTGCGGGTGCACCGCACAGTCGCTATGCGCGTAGACTGCAATTTTACGCACTAGCAGCAATCAAACTAATCTTATATATAAGTTTACGACACTCGAGCAAGAAACTGAACCCTCATCTCTTTCTCTCTCTGGCTATCTGTCTGGGCCTCCCTCGCTCCCTTCGCCGCCGCTGCTGCTGCGCGCATATAGCAGCCTCCGCTGTACAGTCCTTACTCGGTCGCAAGCCTCGCGATGGGCAACGTGCGTATTTGCCTAATGGTTTCGTGCGAATATCGCCATTTAAATTCTCACGCGAGAAATTCGTAGAACGAGCGCAATTTCTCTCTCTCTCTCTCGTACGCGCGAGCGTATCGCTTCGCAGACGTAAAACCTCTGTACGCTGGCTCACTTTTATATCCCCCGTCGACAATTGGCCGCCTTTTTAATTTGGATCAGGTGAGCTCGTGCCTATATAACGCAGGACTCGCCCATGATCTCTCTTCGAGACTCGAGACGAGTATAAGGCTTGATACTCGAGAAGGGCCTGTTGCTGCTGCTTCTGCTTCTGGCTTATATAGGATCGTATATAAGTTATAGACACGAGCGCACCTGACACCGTATATAATTCGTTTAATGGCCTTCCCGAGCGACCTTGATGCTGCTGCTGCTACTCATGCGCGCGTGTGCATGAGCGGCTTAAAACTTAATGCCGAGCAAAGCGTGTCAAAAGCCGTGCGGATGACTTTATGACTCGATTATACCAGCGAATCGTCGGGCCCCGCACGATGACTCGCACCGAGAAATTTATCTCTTTCTTTCTCTCGTTCTATCTCTGCGCAGCTCTGCGGCCAATATCTTAATGACAAATAAAACGCGTCGCGCAATTGCTGCCGGTGACTCTGTATACGCGCGTATAACGATATTGTACGACGATCGTCTGGTGCACCGCACGCTCGACATAGCGGTAAGTTAGCGTGCGATCGCTTATATCGTCTACGAGCGATGCGCTGCAATTGTCACATTATACGTCACACACTGACTCGGTAAACTCGTTCAATCATATCCAGAAGACGTGTACATATGGGCAAATCTGTGGAAGCGTTCAAAGTACAGAAAATATGCGGCGTATGTGGTTCAATTATAATTATATCTCTACCATTTCCAAGGCATTCGTTGAAATTATATTTCGTTGAAAGATCCCTTTTAATGTACTTACAAAGATGATGGAATGGAGATCTGAAAATTCATTTTTAAATTTCGATCCATAAGTATTTGTCCTTATTTGAAAGTGTCCGTATTCACTGGGGCAAGATTTTTGAAAACTTGGAATATTAAAATCAAAGCATTAAAATAAAATTATCGATTGATAAAATTACTAAGAAAAAGCGATTAATCAATTTAGAAACCGTTTAATAGTTTTTAATAATGTAGAAAATATTTATTGGTTTAAAGTGAATTATTAAATGGTTTGAAGTTTGGTTTTTTCAGTAAGAACACATCGTTATTACCGATCACACCTTATTAAGGCAAAAAAAACACTCCGTCAGTGAATTTAAATTTTAAATTGTCTTGATCGTCGATGATTCTTTTTTACGACCTTCGTGTATTGTCTTTTGGTGCCTGAACAAGTCCGATGTTTGTCCAAATTTCTTCCCGCATTTGTTACATGCGTAATTTTTCCGACCTTCGTGTACAGTAACTTGGTGTTTTATCAAATTGCTTTGAGCCCCAAATTTCTTCTTGCATTTGTTACACTCGTAATCTTTCCGACCTTCGTGTTGCGTCGTTTGGTGAGTGAGTAAATTGCATTTATATGCGAATTTTTTTTCGCACTTGTCGCACGCGAAATCTTTGCAACCCTCATGGAATGTCTTTAAGTGGAAGAGTAAACTCCCTTTATGCTTAAATTTATTCCCGCACTTATCGCATGCAAAATCTTTACGATTGATGTGAATTACTTTTTGGTGCGTTAATAAGCTCGATTTTTGTCCAAATTTCTTCTCGCACTTGTCGCATGCGTAATCTTTGCAGCCTTCATGAATTATATCTGTGGTGGAAAGGGCAAACGAGATAAGTCCATTTTTTTCGAAATCGAGTTTATGACATGAATTACCTATATGTTATGTCTACTTTAAGGTACAAGGGTCAGAATAGACGAGTAGAGCACGTATCGTTAAATATAACATCGTGCCTAACCA
>CACVKI010137138.1:0-20538 GCA_902732785.1 Trichogramma evanescens | reverse complement strand
ACTTTCGGCCGTCTATAATGAAAAATAGCATACGTACCACGGCTGGGAAAGTGGACCATCATAGCCTCACACGCGGCTGTAATGGGCCACTTTCCAGCCTAGGTACGTAATATACTTGCTGCAGTCGATGCGATCAATTGTCACTATAATTCTCATTCTCACCTGTCAATCTTTTCATTTCTCTCATTACGGATACGAATATTAGGTAATTAGGGACTGTGACATGCATTTATACGTCCGTCTTTCTTATTTTTAAACAAAATAGAGAACATATTTTTTGAGAAAGAGCAATGCGCACTAGTTTTCGCATCAGAATATGCGGCTGTAATGGCTTACTTTCCAGCCGCATATCAAGCATGTTTTGGCGAACTTTCGGCCAGGGTATAATGAAAATTAATTTGATTCTACCGACACCTCGTTTTGCCGCGTTTTACTCGTTAATTTGAAGAATGAATTAATTTAGTCGAGTATTTATTTTTGTTTTCAACTTGAATCTAGATTCAAAACAATGTCGATGCGTAGCGTCGAATCACCTTTCCGTTTGTGTTATAAATTAGTGAGTGGACAGTTTTGCAAGAAAAAAAAATGATCGTATGAAAAGAAAAAATATAGCCTGTATGTTGATGAACGGTCATGCGGGCTTTTTTTCACAAACGCATGTGCATATATGCGCAAAATTTTGAGAAGAAGAAAAAGTTGACCTCAAAAAATCACCGCACCGCAACGAAGGGTATATAGCGGTCCAAGGTAACATTGTATACCGGCCTGCGTAAGTTTATACGCGACAAAAAGATATATCCACATCATTATACTCTTGTCTGGACTTTTTTCTCTTAACTCGACGAAGAAGAACGTCTCTACCTTTTGTGTCTCTGCGCCGTGTATAAACCTACGTATATGTAAGGCGCGCGCATGAGGTCAAAAGGAGAAGAGGATATATAGAGGTTCTTTCGTCCATGTACGGATTTCGTGGTCGCGCGCGAAATTGCATTTAAAGCCGCACCGCGAGGTCGTTGAATTGCATCGGCGGCGCGGCACACTCGTTTTGCTAAAATGACAATTTTTTTTTTTCGTTGTTGTCGTTGTGCCTCCTATTGAATGTCTCGCGGCGTCTGTGCAGCGAGCGGAGCTGTGCAGCATTATATCGTACTATACGCAAGTAGTAGTATACGCTATCCGCGTGCAGAAGAGATATTTATCACCGATTCGGTATGAATAAAATATGTGTCAGGAGATATAATACTATACCGGCGCATTATTAATGTGTGTTACTTGTTAATGAATTCGCTGCATTAATCACGCTAATATATCGTTACTTTTTCAAGTTAATATCAGAGGGGGCTACGTGCTTAAAATATGTGTCGCCGGCTCGAGCGTAATTAATAAAGTAAAAAAAGGCACACGGTATATATGACACGGGGAATGTACCGCTATTTAGCGTTGGACCATTTGCAACAAAAAATTTTCTTTCATAAGCCTCGTCGACGTGTACGGCTTCGCAGGAAAATATTATACGTTTACGTAGGTCTTGAATCAAAGATATTTCAACGCTCGCGGAAATATGAACGGATTCGACTACGACGTAACGCAGCGTTAGAATTTGGGCTAAACATCGAAGCCGTATCCGCGTCGCGGTGGGGTGTTACGTTATCGACAAGGATTGCCTAACTCTCTGCTCTCTCTCTCTCTCTCTCTCTCTCGCTGGTTGCATATTCAATTTGTATAACTTGGCAGGCACTGAATGCGAGGGGGTTAACGCATTCGTGCGGTTAACTTACGCGCGCGGCTAATGCGCCTGTCAAGCTCTCCTTTATTTGTTGTTTGAAATACCAACCGAGCGCGATGAACTTGAGCGCCGCGGCGGCGACGACGACGACGATTACGTCAACTCTCGACGCGCGAACGAAACAATCGCGTACGCGCGCTAACGAATAAAGTCATAAAATCGGTTCAAGGACGGCTGGATATGTGCAGAGATTTATAGTTACCGAGTAAACCTTGTCCGTCAAAAACTCGGCTCGTACACGAGCTTTATCATGCTAATTTTGCCAGATACAAAAGGCGATGAATATTTGAATGACAATGATCAATTCTCTAATCGTCATCATCGGCGTATCGTCGCGCGTACACATAGGCAAAAAATTTCTAAAGAAGTGCACTGCAACTATATAACGCTTATATTGTGTGAAGCTATTGGAGTCAGGCGCAATCTTGAATGTTTAATCATGCGACTTTGGTGTCCTTCGAGCGCGATTAACGTCAGTTTGTCATTTACGCGCGCAGCAGCAGCTGCAACAGAGACGCATCGTGCATACGACGAGCTGCGATTTTACACGTGTATTCTCGCGCGCTCGCACACCCATACATACGTACACAAGATCACGCGTGTGTAATTATGCGTTATTATACGTAGATGGATATGTAACGAAATTGATTTGACAAGGCGATGTCACGAGTTACAGTTAATGATCGTACCGAAGATACGCAAATACTAATTAGTTCAATAGATAAACAAAGTTTGTAAATCATCTTTATTTCAAACCAAATAGATATAGTCAATAATGTAAAAAAAAAATAAATATTTCAAAAGTAGTGTGCTTTGATATAATTGCGTATTGAATAAATATATTCTCTCTCATTCAATACTACGCTTTCTAATGCAGTACAAGCTTACATTATGCTCTTTTTCTTGACTTTTGCATCGCTCATATTTTTTATGAAGCAGTTGTAAATATTTGTCTTCATTCGCTGAGACTTTCCTGCACTTTTTAATATCAAACTTTTTCATTAAAAGAGCTCGTTACGTCCGCGCAGCGTCGCAATTAATAATAAGCCAATAGTCGCCGTAACGCCTAGAGAGTGGCTCACTGCTCCTTGCTCGTTCGCACGTAGCCAAGGATTAATATCGTTACCATCTGACGCTGATGATGCAGATTCACATGATTGACCGACTCTCGCACCTAAAGTGCAAATTCACAGGAGAGCAGCCGTAGAGTTTGTAATCGCTTGCATGCATAACCAAAAAGCGCCTCAAAGATGATTTTCTCTTATTCTCTCCTCAACACCTGTTGTACAACGTAAGACGTCTGGATGACTGTTTCGACTTTTTGATTGCGTCGATTGCGTTTGACAATCCAGAATGAGCCATTAGCAATGCCAAACCAGACGAGAACGACGACGACGACGGCTACCTCAACAATTGCTTTATACCGAGGATTGGCTTCTCGGATATATAGGCACCACTCGTGCACTTGAGTGTGTACCTGTGTGTTTGTACAGTGCAGTGGATCCTTCTGCTGCTCTTTCTCTATAGAGATCAAAGACGAGGAAAAGCCTTTGATCTTGCGTCTACATGCTGTGTGGCGAGGGAGTGTCGATATGCTTGTTTCAGAGAGAAGTCCTTAGAGCGAGCAAGAGAAGTGTTTGTTTCCGCTCTCGATACTCTGGACTGATGAGTTTCCCCGCACAAGAAGATCCTTGAATTATCCTTGCTAATTGCGCAATTAGTTTTGAATTATGGCCAACAAGATAGGAATTAACCTGAGTAAAAGGGTCAAGATGCGCGCACGCGTGTATATATAGTCGCTCTGGAAGCTGGCCAATCAAAGCTCCAGCTGACCCTTGGCTCATTGGCTGTTTGAGTACGATGCGCACGTGTATGTGTGTATGCTGTACGTCCATATAGCTGCACGCACATGGTATATGTAATTTTCTAGTATACACATTGGGCAGTAACCACCACAGACCAGCTGTCTGGATAATGGATGTTGGACCCTGTTGACACAAGCCACAAAGTCAACCGACGTGCAAGGTGCGCGCGCGCGCCCAGCCAAGCTCGCTGCGCAGTCACAGGAATCAACTATGCTGATTCAAAGCCAGGCGCGCGTCGTACGTTTTGCGAATTATTTATATTTTCTCCCGCTGTCAACGATGAGTCGTGAAAAAAAAAAAAAAATAAAAATGAAGTTACGAGGCGAAGATGACGCCCTGCACTCGCGAGCTACACAATTTTTACAATTTACAACAACGAGCGAGGATGGCGCGCCGAGCACAATATAAATGAATTAGAATTCATGCGTGTATTATTATTGCGTGCGACGATGGATGTGTGTATGTATGTATGTATGTATGCGAGTGCGCGGGCGAGACATGACATGACTTTGCCACGCACTTATTCTTCGTCTTTTACAACGAGGTAGCTGCTACGCGGCGACGACGAGCTACGTTGATTTCTCCTGGGGACTACTATACAGGCAGCTCCATGGCAGCGGTGTTGTATAGCCTCGAAGCATCGACGCTGCTGCTGCTGCTTCTGTACTAGCTTCGTTACGCCTGCGGCTCTCTCTCTCGCACTCACTCCCCGAGAGAGTCTTCGACCATTTGTTTGTCCAAGAACGAAGTGCTTAGGATATATGTGCGCATGTGTGTGTGTGTGTGTACGTGTGCGCACATATGCACACACGTCGGGGCGCGGAGCGAAGCTCCAACGTCGTCGTAGTAGTTCGTCGCACATGAAGCGAGTGAAAGCTCGAAAGTGGTTTTACTTGTTACCGACGGAGGTTGCTTATGCGCGCTGCTACGGTGCGATCTGCGCGATCTATTCTATTCGCTGTATATATACGTTCGCGCCACTGTACATGGATAAATATACAGCGCGAGTATACGTTGGAATGTCAATTGAAAAAAGGTTTTCGTGTCTAACGTTTCACTCGCGGGTTTGTCGGTGCATATTTTGTGTGTGCGATTCGATAAAAATCTCAACGTACACGCCAAAAAGCACCGTGTCTTCATTAAGCAGGTGTCACCAAAAAAATCGACGTCTGACGTAAATCAATGGTTACTACTTTCATGAAATTCGACCTCTTTCTCTCAACAACCGTGTTATAGATATTATCTATTTTTTTAAACTGATAATTCGAGATGAAAAAAGATCTTATCGTGAATCGATATCATTATGCAATCCTATTGCACAATGCAAAGCCAGTCAGCGTACATATTTTAACGTCTGCATAAAGCGAGGGTCAAAGCTGATTTTAATGACTTGAAACATATAAGAGCGCACGCGCGCGCGCGACTCAGCGAGTGAGTAACTAATTACGCCGCGTCGACTCGACATTAATCTGAATAGTTGTTGCTCCAAGAGTGCAATTAATTCACGGAACATTCGAACGAATTACGAGCGAAGAATAAACTACACAAGCTGCAGCAGCAGCAGCAGCTATGCATCATACCCAGTCGTGCGCGCTCGGCTTCAATTTTTTTTCCTTCCCCGAGATGCCCTTTTTAAAAATGCGACACGTACCACACAGAGCCCCGCGCCACGCCACCTCGCGTTTCTTTTCTAGTCTAGCTCTCACAGGTAAAGAATAAACGAAACTGTCATCATCAGTGAGCGCTGCACACAACGTGTGCATATACGTCTCTTTCTCTCTTTTTTGTATGTACGTGTGTACGCGAAGCGGGCAAAAAAAAACATGAATAAATCGAGTCTCGCGCGTGGATAAACATACGTGCGCGGAGCAGCTCTCGCGCTATACTAGCTAACGCGCGCGCGCTCGTGTACACTCGGTAGAGTGTATCCGTAAAATTGCACAAAGCCTCTCTGTTGCCTGCAGTTGTGCAAAGCAAACGAGAAGAAGACGTTACCCCCTTGAATTGACAAAAATAACCCCAGTGCATGACTATTATCTCCCCTTTTTCCCTTTTTCCTCTCTCTCTCGAGGGAAAGCGACAACGACGACGAGTAGTCTGCAAAGTCTTCTCTTTCTGACTGCGCTATATATGAGGCATCGTAAAGGGTAGTTTTACGATTGTAAAGAAAGAAATATGAAATCCGTAAACGTACAAAGTGTCTTTTCATTAATATACGCGTGCTCGTGTGTACGTGCTTGTATCGTACATTACGTACAGTATTATATTTTTTATGCACAAGTGCACGAGTCTCGGCGATTTTGCGTCGTTGCGGCAAAAGTATCTTTGACCTGTTTCACGGGATTATCCCTGCTGCCGGGCTGCTACTTTTGCTTCTGCTGCTGCTGCTGTATCTCTATCTACCCGTAATATAGGCTTATTTATTTGCTCGAGCATGCAGGACTAGCTTGTTTATAGATTTGTGCCTCCTACTCTTCTTGGGCTACTGTGTATACTGTATTTATACGTAATATCTACTCGCGCTTTCGGTATACATAAGACTCGAAATGAAGAGTAATCTTTCACCGCAAACAGCGAGAGCAAGATGTTAGTCCAGAGATTATTTCTTAACCAAAGATACCAACCTTATTTTTAGTATAATTACGAATATTCAGTTGGAAACGTCTTTCTCTCGCTCGGCTCTGCTGTGTGCAATAATTAGAAATTCCATTTGTATAAGTATGACAGGAACAGCTTGGAATGAACGAAAAAAAAAAGGTAAGGAAAAATCGTCTCCGTGACGAGTTTCCGTCAGAATATTGCGCGCGTTAGCAAATGAAACTGCGTTATTTGTATCCAGCTCACAGAAGTCGCTCATCTGCCCGTGTGGGATTTTCCTTCCTTTTTTTTCTTCATCGTAATACAGGGAGACCGACGAGCTGCTATGTGTATTACAGTGTATATACTATCTTCTTATTGTGGTTTACAATGAATTATGCATGATCCAGCCCGGCGCGGCTGCTGTTGCTGTTGCTGCTGCGTCTTGTTTTTCTCTCTCTCTCTCTTCTCTCATCTTCCAAGGATAGGTCAAAGTTTCGTAATGCACTTTTGCACGCGCGCGAGCGAGCGAGTTCCCATTCTCCGCCTTAGAGATAATTCAAAATACAAAATTGATAGTCGAGCACGGAGTGAAATATGTTATTCTACGTGGAATATTTTCGGCGGGGACTTGCGATAAGACTGCAAAATTTACCTCTATTACACGCGTTGTTTGCTCGGTGAATTTTGAATACTCGAACATGCCAGAGAGGGTGCCAAGTGGGAATTATGAACATGTACTGCCAAAAAAAATTTCGTTTATTTTCGCTATTTTTTCTCTACGAGAGAAAAAAATATGTATCAATATTTCAAGCGAATTCATACGGCACAACAGCATTGTTACTTTTAAGCTAACAGCGCGCGTATAAACTAATAACAACAACAAATACAATGTTCGGTGCGCAATATTCGTAACGACGTGCGCGTATAATAAGTCGAGTGTTTCAAATGCATTCAGGATATACACACGCTCTCACGCACATCACAAACAAATATTTCCGTGAAAAATGTTTTCGAGTTTCGGGGTAAAGGATCTCTATATATATGACCCCCTTAGAGTTCGACGAACGAGCTGTTGAGCCTTGCAACTTGTGCAGCAGATGTGTGTTTGTGTGCGAGCGCGAGTGCGCTCTGCAGTTGATGCGAGAGATAACGTTCAAATTTACGAAAGCAAGGGAAACTTTCTTGACTCCGGCTGCGGACGTAGACAACTTCTGTTGCGCATCAATGCATGAATTCACAAATATGCATTTTCATAATATGTATCTTATTACAATATTCTTTCCATGAGATTTTAATTAATGCAATCTTTTTTTTCTTTCTCTGTTGCAGGTACGTACATCAAAATTTATACACCTTTCATTCGCAAGTAGATCGTATCAGCAAAGTTTGCGCGCGTGAGAGAGTATGTAGAGCAGCAGCGCCCAGCACCAAAAGGATGAAAAACACAGAGTAGCGTCTCATTTAACAAAAAAAAAGAGGAAAAAAAAGAAGGAGACGCGACGACGTGAGTATTGTGTGTACATGCAATATTTGCTACGACGATGGTTTTTATGCATGACTACGAGAAAGTGCGAAAAAGTCACAAAGAGTTCAGTATGCAGCTGAAAAATCGATGATGTAGCTTCAATAAACATCGAAAATTTACGCAGCATTTAGTCAACGTTGCGGATCGATACGTTGAGAATAACGAATATATTCGCCCTTTATAATTACTCAGACTATGCAAGGGAAAAAAGTTTTATTTTCGTAATTGACTGCTGAAATAGAAGGGAAAAATATATATTAACTTTCGCTTTTGCTTACACCAAGGGATATAAGGTGGTTGTTAGGTAAATCGTCGTTGCGGAATAATTATAAGCGTTTTTCTCACGCTCACTTTTTTTCGCGCAACACTTTAACGAATGATCGAGTATTTTTTCCAAACGTTGAAAAAAAAATCGAGATGAATTATAAAGTTAAAGTCAAAGAGTCGTTTTGTATCAGTACGGGAAATATTTCATTAATCAACTCAACTTGCATGCGTCTAATCTCGCGGCTTGTAACAGACGCGCGATTACAGGTATGAAAAAAGGAGTAATAAAAGAGCCAAGTCTTAAACGCTCTGTACATACGCTATTAGTCTACATTTTCTACGAATCAACGCGTTTTATCAAAAGAGCCTTCCATTCTCACGCAAACAAACTACGTACATTCGCCGGCTCGTATAAGCTAAGTGCAAAAACGAGATAGACCGTACGTATAAAGACACGCAACACACTCGTCATATTTCCACTTGTAATTTCGAGCGATAGAAGCTCTCTCGGGCCGCGCGCGCGGCGATAATACAGTCTCGCGCGCTGCTGCAGTCTCGGGCTCCTATATGCATTAGCCAATACATATATATAATATGGAGGACACGCATTTGCCCGCTGTGCGCGCAGAGGAACGAAGCGAGAAATAATAAATGTCGAGAAACATCAATATTATCTCAACTATGCGATCGTGTGTGCATGTGTGCATGTGTGCGTGTGTGAGCATAAGCGAGCTCGCGCAAAAGGGGGCGCTTCACAAATATTATGATGACAATTACCTCGCGGGTGGCCGTTTGCCCGACGGCTGTCTTTTTAACGCCGTTTTCATGTGCGCGCGGTACATACGCGTGTGCACTATGCGCCGTGCTGATCATCGAGCTTCGTGCTCGTTGCTTTATTATATTGCTCATTGTGCGTGCAAATATAGGTACGCGGGGTAGGGTAGGTACGCAATGCGCCACATGCTTAATGTACGCACATTCGTATCCGACGAATCTTACAGAAGAAAAAACTGTCCGAGTATCGGAGCCACGCGGAGCAACGTGAATTTCTCGCGGCGCGCGAATGCGAACGAGTAATCGGACGTTTTAATCGGAGCATTTGAAAGTCGCAGTCGTGCTTAATATAAGCCACTCTGCGCGCGCGATTATGAACAGCGCGAGCTCGCGCCATGAAAATTATATCGAAAGTGTACTGCCTGTACTTAAGATTATGAAAATTACGACTTTTCTAAGCTCTCTCGAGTCTCGAGCTAAATGCAATGCATGTGTGTGTGTGTCTGTGTGCCGTGCGCAGCACTCAGCGCTCGCGCACAAAGACATTATCCATACCGCAGCAAACTTCTTGCATTAACTCGTTGCAATCTCAAGCTTTTACTCGTTTACAGACACACTACAGTTCAAGCACATACTAATTAAACGCGTGAATCGTTATATTTATTATATATAGTTATACCGCTGAAATTCATGCGCCTCGACTTATATACTTTGCGGCGGCGGCGCAACCTCGACGTTTATGGTATATGATTCATCCATTGAAAGCTAGGTCAAAAATGATTCTTTTCGATTAAAAATTGCGCCATCCAGAAGAGCTTAATGAAAATCCCAACTTTATGCACTCTCGGTCAACGAGCATATCGTTCTACACACACACACATACACAATATGCTATTGAACGGCTATTGAATAATACAATGTACCCATAATAACGCGAATAAGAAGAAGCAGCAGCACCAGCTTATATGTACGCATATGTATAAGCGCGACTCCGTTTCTCGTTAGAGACGTAATTGCTATTTATTGCCTTAGGTGCGGGTAACCCGTCTTTCTCTCTTGGTCTGTCTCTCTCTCGCTCACTCCGCGTGCTATATCATAACGTAAATTCTTATGCGATCACGTACACGTCAGTTACTCTACCTAAACCGCGGCAGCGCGTATGTTGTTTGAATTATTGGAATGGAATACACACTGCGCTGCGCTGCGTGCTTGCAAGTCTCATTTTCCGATTGTCCATTTAGCTGTTTCTTCTAAGAAAGTGTGTGCCCGGCTGCACCTTCGCCGCGCGTATACCAGCGGCGTACGTATATGTGCGCTCTCTTACAATATATATTTAGCCAATTGCACCGTTATGCCAACCCGAGTCTTCCTTTTTCGTGTATATTATAAACGCAGACACACATTGACATTGTACGATTGTACGCGGTGGCGGCGTCGCATCGCGTAGGTGCACATACGCGAGGATTACATCCCGAACGGCCGTAGAATCCGAGTGAGACTTCGCATTAACCGGCCTCGAATGCGCCGGAGCCACATGTGTGTCTCTGCTGTGTATGCGTTGTATACACGACGAATGTGTGCGATTGAGTGCGCGGACTTCATATGCTCGTATAAACATAGCTATATATAACGTAAATCTCTCTCTTCAAGCCTTATAGCTACAGTACAGAGCGAAGGCAATATTTACCCGCTTCGCTCGCGCGCGCTCGAAGCTGCACATGGTGCACGCGCCGCTGCAGAGAGAAATTTCCGAAACAGCAGTTGCAGCAGCAGCTACTACTACTACTACCACGAGCGAGTCGTATACGAGATAGTAGTGGACTATAACGCTGAGTTTGTACATAGAGCGACTCGGAAGAGAAGAAAATTGGTACGTTTCCAAGTGAATTAAAGGATACAAGGCGCACAGCGCAGCGCGACGCGCTTCAGTGCCCCGTGTCGCTTGCGCATTCAGACCATGCGTTTATGTAGTGCAGCGTGCACGCGTAACACGTATACAACATCTCCGCAGCCGAGTCAAGAGTGGCTTTGCATGTATTTTGGTCAAAGCGGTACCGAGGAGTAATGAATATTGTTTAAAATTACAAATTGAGCGCGCGAGTCTCTCTCTCTCTCTCTCTCTTTTCCACCAAATGACAATGGCAGTGTTAATTACAAGGAGACAAGAATCGTCTTAATTGTATTGAAAAGCGCGGACGTGGTCACTTTGTAGCCGCACTACCACCGCCTGTGTGTGTAGGGTCTTGATGAACAAGCTTGCAGCAGCGATGCGGGCTAGAAGTACGCTCCGTACGTGTATAATATATGCTCGGCGCGTGTTTTTACTGTTAGTCGTCTAGTGTGTGTATACCCGACGTTAAGAGCAGCGCAGAGGCGAGCTCGAGAGATACAATTAGCGCAAGGCGTGAAATATTCGCTACTTTCTCCGGACTGATACGCACAGTAGCGGCAGCCACCACCGCCGAGTGTATACATTTAGTCAATTGCGCGCTAATGAAACAATACACGACGCGATTCCGGCTGGAAGAGCGAATTTTCGTTCTCGAGCTTTTCTTAGGGCAGAGCAGCTTTTTTCACGCTAGTCGAGTCGTTTTGCTTTGCTCTTCTTCTGATATAAAAATACAATGCACGAGAGGAAATGAAAATTTACGATTAGCTTGACAGCAAAATAGAATAAAGTAAGAAAGATGGATACAGTAGTTGCGATCCTGGCAGTGGGAAAATTGGACGCTGAAATGGACGAGATAAAGAATTAAGCTTTTTGACCTAGAGATAAAATAAAATATACCGAGAATGATTGTGTCTAGGGGCACTCAGTTTTTCCATGTTTCGACATCGACCCGTTATTTTTTCTGTGCAATCTTTTGCCCCCTGCATGTGCTCTCTTTGAGAGAGAGTTCGAAATTATCAAAAAATCTCGGCACGAACGCTCGCACGATTCATCCGGGCGCGCAATGGCGAACGTATATAGTACCTAAAAGCCAGCCACGCAATCTGCGTGCGAAAAGTCACGTTTACGCGCGTGGTGCGCACGTACCTATATGTGCAACCCAACACATCATGAACCTTGTAGTCTTTTAGCACTCAACAGACAAGACCGCAAGCTTCTCTGTCTCTGTCTTATATTTTTTTTCCTTCCTTTTTTTTCTTTTCTTTCGCGGTCTATGTATCAAGTAGGTGTACGAATGCACTCGTGTGTTGTTGTTCTGTGTATATGCGCGCGCGCGAGCGAGCCAGCGAGCTCTCGGCACATCTACACGGTGAGTGAGCAAAGTGAACGCAGTGCTGCCTTCCTGACACACTAGCCAGCGAGAGAGAGAGACGAGAGAGAGAGAGATGGAAAGAGACGAGAGGGACTCGAACATTTTATTGTATGTTGCTGTGCGCGCGTGCGGTAGCTCTTCGTCGTCGTCGTCGTTGCTTCGGCTATCGGCGCAGCGTATCTCTTTTTTCTCTTTCTTCTCGAATGTATAATGTCCCGCTGCTACTCGTGTGCATATCTATAGATATATATGTGTGTGTGTATATAAACACATACGAGACCTCCGCCTCGTGCTACGCTGGAGATTTAGGTGTGTTTTTTTTTTTTTTTAAGGACTTTGTGTAGCGGTACCCGAAGCTGACTTTAGCGCAAAAGATGTGTTGTACGCAATGTGCGGAGTTCGTCATCAGCGTCTTTTTCTCTCTCTCTCTCTCTCTCTCTCTCTCTCTCTCCGACGTTGTCAGATGTAATCTATTTGATTGATGCTTTTTTGGGCTTTTCGAACGTATGGATTAATTTTTTTGTGTTGCCCTCGGGTGTGTATTTGAAAATGCATGCACACCACGCCTAACATCGAGAGGTCGAAGTTTTATGTACAAATGCACATACGCACACACACAATGGTGCGACGGCTGCTGCTGCTGCTGCACTACAAAATTTATATCTCCCCCGAAAATTGTGTAAAATCGGGATTCGCAAACGTGTGTGCGCATGCAGCGAGATGAAAGTGCACAACCGTACGGCTGAGCGAGAGAGGAAAGAGAAAAAAAAAGAATATTGTATACACGCTGTCGGGTTGAAAAATGTTCTGATATATTCGCGTTGAGCCCATGCAGAACCCGACGTTTTTACGTATTGTAAATACGTCTTACAGGAGATCTTTTCAATGGTACTAAAAGTACACGTCTTTTGTTTTTAAATTTAAAATTTCTCGGAAACCGATTTTCTTTTTCTCTTTTCGTAATGTTCCATTTCATTTTAATACATTATGTAGTTCTTGCGTTGCATAATAGATATTGGCATATCGAAAAAATAAAGCCGTTTTAATAATTCGACCTCATAACTCCCCAAAAGTATGTGAAAATTATTGATTTCTCAGTACACGCGTAATCAATGCAAAAAAAACGTACGGCCCGAAGCTTATACAATGTGTAGCGTATATAATGCAAAACTCGAACGGGTCGTCAATGCCCGGCTAAGCTTTAACCGCGGATTTATGTCGGTTGGATAATTTCATTATCCCCGGTGAGAAAGATAGGCGTTTGCCCAGGCAGTTGGATGCCATAGCAGCGTGTATATTATATCTGCTGCTGCTGCAACCGCCGCCGCCGCCGACGAGCTGCATATTCCGCGTCAAATAATCCCTTCGTGTTTGCCCCCGTTGTAGCCTAGTTTTAATAATGCAACCTGACGCTTACAGCAGCAGCACGTACACTTGGGGATATCGTTCTTGATCTTGATTGTTTTATAAATATTCATCGCGCTCAGGTAAAGTTATAACGCGCAGGAGCTGCTGAGCTAGAGCTAAGCGCGCGCACGACTGACGTCCATGGATACGAACTGAATGAGCTGTGACCTTTTTTCCTCCGAGCTTCCAACATTTTACCTCTTTTTTTTTTTGTTAACAATGATTAAAGAGCGTGAGTTCCAGTTGACTGTTCAGCCCGTAAATAGCCGCGTTGATTACAAGCCGTGTTATACACCACGTCGCGAGCCATATCGTATACATAATCACACGGCGCGCACGGGATAGAAAACGTTTCTGTGCCTCTCTCATTTTTCTCATTTTCATGGCTAAATATCTTCATTCCCGCGCGCGTTTCGTTCCTTGAGTATATACACCGGAGCAACGATTCCATAAATTCTTTTTCAAGGATGCACGCGCACATGCACACGTGTATAGAGCCACGATTGATATCGAAAAAAGGCAGAAAAAAGATACACACTGTGTATGTTGCAACGAAGGCTTATTACCACGCGCGCGCAGCAAGACCAATATCGCGCGAGAAAGGGAAATCATAAATTTCTCGCTCGCGCGCAAAAGTGCACTTGCGCACTTTGTATTTGAACGTGTGCCCCGCGTGTCCAATATATAAAGTCTGAATACCATGTTTCGGGGGAGGGCATTTTTATTTCGTACTACTGACTAAGCACAGCGCAAGCTTTTTTTACTCCCTTCTGTGCGAGGCTGAGCTTTAAAAAGCTTCACGATGTAAAAAATCACGTGCCCTGTGCGCATCGAGGGGGCAAAAAAAACGAGTTGTATCCCAGTCTTTGTTCGAGCGAGCTGATTCTGCGAATTTTCAATTAAGCAAAAGAGGAAGGTGAAGCAGAAGTTGAAACAAGTCGAGCACACATTTGTTATACAGCCGAGGCTTGAGCAGCTCGTCCAATCGATTTATATCTAAATCAATACTCGAGGCATCGCTCCTCGGTCGATTTAATCGTGCCTGAATGATACGTTCAAGTTCGCTCTGCTGCATCGCTTACACATGCTTACTGGCGCGCTTAGCTCGGCCAACAACGATGTAGCGAGGACGACGACGACGACGACAAATCGATATTACGTAAAAGTGTCGATGAGGAATTTCAGCTCGTCATCATCGGCGTCGTTCGTCGTCGTCGTTGTCGTAAAACGCGAGCACATATACACAGGCACGCCAGGGTACAGCTTTCTCGCTT
Organism: Trichogramma evanescens; assembly: GCA_902732785.1. Classification (NCBI taxonomy): domain Eukaryota; kingdom Metazoa; phylum Arthropoda; class Insecta; order Hymenoptera; family Trichogrammatidae; genus Trichogramma; species Trichogramma evanescens. The sequence continues at coordinate 5,797 of CACVKI010137138.1, read as the reverse complement.
GTACATCATAGCCACATGTAGTATACGCGAATATATACTTGGATGCATCATCATTCTCGTTCGTCGTCGTCGCGTTTAATAGAGATGCCAATTTTTTCCGACTCTTTCGAGCGCTCTGAACATTGTGCCGCGCGCACTTTGACGCGTTTTATTGCTCGTCAACGCGCGCGTACGATACTGCCGCGCGCGCATGTGTTTATACGTATAGTATACGCGCCCAGCCGAGCGTTATGATGATCAGTTAGATTTTACGATGTTGTCTTGCAAATTTTCCTGCATCGTTAACTGATTAGTGCTTTTCCGTTATGTGCCCAAGCGACGGTGGCGGCGGCAGCAGCAGCAGCAGTGACTCGATCGTCGTCGTCGTATAGTTACATCCATCCAACGTATTATGACTTGGAGATGCTTGCGTATATGCGCCGCGGCGCTCACTTTTTTGCCATATAATATAAGTTTCCGATCTCGCGTCGTCGTTGTCGTCGTCGTCGAGCTTGCTCGACTCGAGGCGCTTGAAATTTTATCATCGACGTCTTCGTAAAGTTTCATTATGACAAGCTTCGTAGACGATCACAATGGAGTTTCATTAAGCGTTCCGTAATCCCGCGTGTCGTTGCCACTGGGCACGCGTGAATGCGTGCGAGAGGCACACGCGTATCAAGTCTAATTTTGCTTCCTGCTCCCTCTAGTCTCTCTCTGTCGTTCATCATTGCGATTCCTGTATGCGCCTCTCTTTGCCTGGACAGCTCATTGGCATTTAACCTTCTGGTGTACATGCAGCACACCGTATCCCACGTACGATCGTATACAATACGAGTATTTTTAGCCTGGCTCTCGCGCGCGTGGAGCAATAATATATGTCGCGCAGAAGCCGAAGAGGCTTAACGACGCATTGTGCGTTCGTGTGCAGCGGAGCAACTCCATGTGTGTGTGCGGTGGCTCGTATACTGTCGTATTATACACACGTATATCTCTCTAGCCTGTGTTGTCTATGCTGCCTACGCTGCCGATAAATGTGTATCACGCACTAGGCTCTGCGGGAGAGAGAATCGAACGCGTGCTCCTAGCTCGCGGGGCTGACTGGAATATATTCTACGATATAATAAAATATATTACCCGAAACGCACGCACGAATATGAGTTATAATTGCGATTCATGCCCTAACTAACGCGCGCTGCTCTCGTTGAGCGATTCGATGTTTTATACATTATGAGCGCGCAAAAATGATCCATCGATCGGTATATATCGAACAAGTATTCATCATTTACGTGATAAAATAGTTTGTGCGCGAGGCGAACAGATTATCATCTCGTGTGCCGCTCTCGTCCGTTTTAATAGTCCGAAGCATCTCTCTGCGTATTTATGTATACGGAGTCTTGCGCAATCCGGTTGAACCTGTTAACAGTACACATTATAGTTTGCATCTTTCATCGCCGAGCGTATGTATACGTATAATAATAAATACTTTTGTTTCGAAAGTGATTGATGAAAGGCAGAAAAAGCCGTTATCTCGCGCGCGCGCGGGCTATATAAGCTAAGACCCATACAATAATGATACCGAGAGTCGCTAAAAGGAGGGATGAAGCGCGCGCATATAGGTACAGCGCGTGTGTATAGCATAGTAGAGAGACTTATACGAGAGCTTGTAAGAAATAATGGACGCTTTGTGTATACGGGCGCGCAACATCCAATGAGCGTAATAATGTAAAATATCGAAAACCTTGTATTTAACGTTAATCGGCTCTCTCATTCTCTCTCTCGCTCGCGCTCTCGTCGTATCTGAATTTTATCTATATTTATACGCGCTCCGGAGTGAGAGAGAGATTACGTAATACTTTGTATAGATATAGCTGAAAAATCCACCCTAAAGCCATCTGGGAGCGCATCTCGTATACGTCGCGGCGGCGCGCGCGCATATATGGAAAATTAAAATACACCGCGTATATACCGAAGCGCGCGAGCTGCATGCATCTCTCCGCGCGCGCAGGGTATATAATTTTCGCCAAACGAACAAAACGAGCCGTGCAACGACGACGAGGACGACGAGGACGATGATGAGCAGCTATTTGTAAATGTGTTATATACGATCCCGCGTATGTGTGTGTGTTATTATATATTATATGAATAACAGTTAAAACACGCCGGAGTCGTTTGTAATATGTACAAAGCTATATTAAATCTCTTGATGCTGTGTAGCCGAAGAGGCTCTTGCTTCTGCTGCTGCTGCACTGCACCGTTCTCGCACTAGAAAATCGTCGTTGCGCGCAATGTGTCGATTACTCGTCCAGTGCTCGAGTCTCGAGCGTCTGTCTCTGTGTTTGTATACGAATGTATCATAACTGCAAACTTTATCAACAACGACGACGACGACGACTATGCACTGAGAGGGTCGTATTGCTGGCAGAGCGATCTAGTCGCTACTGCAGCTAAACAAATGTTATGCTCTGCCCGCGAAGCTTGGTTAGGTTGTCATGGCGATTATATAGCTGATATAACTATTTTATAACTATTTTATTGTCGACGTAGCGTTATATATTGCTATATTGGCCATACTATGACAGCAATACTTCGTATTACTCTCACACCGCTACGGCCCTCTCAGTGTGACAAAAAAAGCACGAGACAGTACGATGTATATAAAAAAAAGAACCAACATACAAAGTGCACGTACAGACGTATTTACACATACACATATGTGGAACAAGAAAGCAGATTCCCGCTATAGCACGTAAGACTTGCGATCTTCCAAGTATATGTGTGTATTTCGCTACGTACAGCGCACACAGAGAGACGCACGCGAGCAGCAGAGCTCGTATAGCGCGCGCAATTAGCGGTCTGCGCGAAACAAACGTTCTCGTAGTAGCTGACCTGCTATTCGTTAAAGCGTACGTATACGTACGTATACATCACGAAGACGAAGAGGTGTAGTGTGCAGTACCTATACCACTGTACACTAGAACGCGAAATCATAAGCCGTCTGGCGAATATAAACTCGCTGTATATTCGCTCCGGAAGACGATTAATTATTTGGGATGGGTATTAATGAGCTAGGACGCGCTTGTATGTGTATGTATACGTGAGAGATCAAGTGCAGCGACGTCTGCTGCTGCTGCTGCTGCTGCTGCTCTCGAGATACACACAAGTGCTGCGATGATACGTTGATGAATGAATCTTTTAGTTGTATAACGTGTGTGGCGGCGGCAGCGGCGGCTATGCGTGTCTAGGTACTGTAGCCGAGCTTTGTAAAAGGCAGCACTATTAACAAAAAGGAAATTAAAATTTTTCTTTTAATAGATAATGCTAATGTGCGTTTTGTACAGCGCGCTGTGATGAAGATTATCATATAATGCCTTTTTATTATATGGCCTAGCGCATGAGCCGGGCCACTCCCGTAAAGTCCATTAAAGTTTATATTTTGATTTTATCCTTTTTATTATAAGCGCCAAGCGCGCACATACGTACTACACATGTACTCGCACATGATGTGGGTCGAAATCATCATGCCACCACGAGCACACATTACGAGTATTAACCTACTATCCTTAATGATACTAAAAAATCACGATGCAATTGAATCGAGTAGAATACGACAAAAAAAAAATTAATCTGAGCGCGTCGCGTGCTGAAATAAAAAAAAACTCGGCTGCAGGCGCGTCTATTTTCGTTGAATATAACGATATCGATGTACGAGGCAGGTAGCAGCAGCAGCTCGACCCGTTCGCGCTTTATGTTTACATACTCTGATAATTTTTCACGAGAGAGACGCACAGACTGAACGATTTCACAATATTACGCGCTTGGAGATTGCGCACAAAATTTGTGCAAAAATACGTGTGTGTGTATAATGAATAAAGTAGCAGTTCTTCTGCTCCCATATTACATACACTCGCTAACGAGGAGATTTTTCATGGCACATAATTAATTTTAGAACTAGAGCGAAAGCGCGCGTGCCCAACACACACATACACACACAGGTGTATACGTTAGCACGAGAGAGAGAGAGAGAGAGAGAGAGAGAGAGAGAGAATAGCGCGTACGCGCACAGCTCTCCTAATTAATTACAAAGAGGGAGGTAGAGAGCCTCATGAATTAATGTCATTACTTCTATTCTCTGTCTCCTATCTTAACTTCTTCTTAGCCATCCAGACGGCCAATAAATTTTTTTGAACAAAGTGCCCAGAGGACCTACATTGATGGACAATTTTTCACGCTTATGTATACAGTATTTTGTATCATACGTCTTTCGTACATCATGGAATCGATGTATACCTACCCGGCACCCAACTGATTAATTCCTTCCAGACAAAATTGCGCGCAGTGAGAAAGGTAAAAAAAATAAAATAAAATAAAAATACATCTAGCCGTTGCGTATATGCCCCCCTCTGCGCTCAATGGTATAGCTTTAACCTCCTCACTTTTTTGCTCCATTAGCGAGAAACGTGACAGACGTTGAAAAATCATCGGTAGGATAAGAACTTAATTCATCCGTTCGAAGCGATGTTCGTGTACACGCATAGCTTTCTGCATTATACTGCTGCTGCTGATGCCGCTGCTTCTGCTTCTGCTGCGTGAGCTTTGATTAAGAGCCGCGCAATTCGCATGTATGTATGTATTTATTATCTGTATACGTGCGTGCGTGATCGGAATGAAGCTGTGAAGCACACGCTTTTCTTGTGGTATCTGCTGCAACCTCTATCGCAGCTAATAACTTTTTATCGATTTTCATCTTTTTTCATTGGCAATTGTTACGTAAAGACGCTCGTTTTCATGATGCGCTCCATTCGAGAGGTTTGTAAAATTTTGTTGAAACTGGGTGAAGCGTCTCACGCTTTTACTGCACATCGAATAATTTTCTTGAGCCAATCTCGTTGTAAAAACTATTTGGTAACTATTTTTATTACTATACGGATGATACAAATTAAAACCAAGAAGAAATGGTTGAAAAAATTTTAAATTTTAAAATCAAAAAGAAGTAACCAGAGTAACAGTGATAAACCAGGGTAGGAGTGACAAAAAAATGACAATTTTAAATGTTTTAAAATGCATTAGCATTAATTGGCTTTTGGACATTTTACTATACCAATCATACTACAAACATTTAGCGCACTTAAAATGACCTGGAAATGACTGTTTCACTGTTAGAAAAAATTAGATCAGTTTTCAACCATTTTAAGCCTCCGCCACTAGATGGCGTGTACCTATAACTGCGAATCTGCAAGTGAAAAAGATGAAGTAATTGTATAAGTATGGCTTTAAAAAAATTTCAATTTGACATACTCTACACTGAAAGAAATAACCATACTGCGTCATGAAAACGGCTTTGCTTGGCTCAAGAAATATAAAAAATCTTGAGACTGGCTCAAATTTAGCCTGACACAGTGCAAAAGTGACCGCGAGTCTGTGCGGCAATGACTCGCCACTGGGCCATCGCAACTTCGTGTTCGCACTCCGAAGTTCTCGCCCACGAATTATAAAGCAAATAAAAACCAAAACGCATAATGAACTGATTTGGTTTTCACATTTTACTTACGAGCACTGAACAATATAAACATATCGTAGGACGCGCATTGCTGCTGCCTGCACGTCGTCTACTCGGTTGCAGTGCAGGCTAATGTTTATATTGTTCACTGCTCGTAAGTAAAATGTGAAAACCAAATCAGTTCATTATGCGTTTTGGTTTTTATTTGCTTTATAATTCGTGGGCTAGAACTTCGGAGTGCGAACACGAAGTTGCGATGGCCCAGTGGCGAGTCATTGCCGCACAGACTCGCGGTCACTTTTGCACTGTGTCAGGCTAAAT
>CACVKI010137135.1:236-20472 GCA_902732785.1 Trichogramma evanescens | reverse complement strand
TTTAAGAATATATATGTAAAAGTACTCTACGATTATTAGTTATGAAAGTCGAAAATCGGTCCGTCACAAAGCTTCCTCTATGAGGAAGCAAAAGTGCGATGCATAATCAATTTTGTTAGATCATTATCGGTATTATATTACGTGTAGCTTTATCGATAATATTATTATTGGTAATCGAATATTATAAGATTGCGTGCTAAGTTCGATAAACTAATATACGTATAAACGACGATATATTTGTATAGATAAACGCAACTTTGTTTTTTAATTAAAATGATCAACTGAAGAGATTTGATTTTTAAATTATTATCATTGTTCCCGGCTGCCGAGTGAAAAGATCGAGGAAATCGGTTTTCCGTTGTTACCTCGAGGGTACGTTTTTCCTCTTATTATTTGCATGCGCGTGTAAAAATAAAATATTATTAACTTACGGCGCGCATTTATCAATCAAAATTTGGCACTCTTTCTCTCCGCACGTGGCACTCGATCTCGTGTAGGCGCATCGAAAAATCGTTTTAATCAATTTAACGCATACATCGAAAACAATTGTTTTAATTGAAGATCGCGCTGTAAAACCGTAAAGATTTCTTCCTGGTTCACTCCGAGGCAACTTTCGGCGATATTATATATAGAACTACATAACGATTAAATCGGTATTATCTGTGTCAGCGGTGACGTGCAGTAATACTACGAATGTAACATTATGCATAATTCGAATAAACATGCTTGTAACACTGTTAAAAGTAAGGGCAGATTTTTCGTAAAATTTAAAGTACCGATACTGAATTTTATTCAAGGTACTTTTACGTAAAGTCTTTGTTGAAATTAACGAAAAAAATTTTCGATTGAAAATAAATGTTGTAACAATGATTTAGTTTTTACGTTAATTGCTCAAAAACTTTATGAAAATCGCAATTAGTGGCCGACTCCACCGCTAGATGGCGACTACCTCAGTCTGTAAATCTGCAACTGGCAAATTACAAATAAGTATATAATATAAGTGAGCACAGTATTGAGCATGTCATATTGAAAGCTGTATCGTCACGGAAACGTAAACAGGTTAAAAATATGCACTCCAATCGTCAACCTTTTTTTAGGTTTGATAACGTTTTTTTATTCGTCTATTTATATCTGTTGTCGTGCTCGCGAGCTTCCTCGAAACTGATTTACAAACCTGTTGATGATTCGACGATGTATCACGTGCGTTTCTTTCATCCCGACCTGTTATTCAAAATATAATTTCGTGTTTATCGAATCCTCTGCCACGCGAAACGCTTCATGTTATTAATTTCTCGGTGTTACCCCGTGGCAGAAATGCTCAGAATAACCGAAGAATGACAATTTACAATGTTTTATAGTACATTGCTATTAATTAGCTAGTTTTCAATTATTTTTCTGATCTAATTATGTTACAAATTATTAAGGGCGTTTTAAATAATCTGAAAATTACCGCTTGAACCACTTTTAATACGATATTATGCAGGTTCAAGCTTCTACCACTAGATGGTTAGAATCTTTAGTTATATATCCCCAAGAGATAAAATGAAAATAATTGTATAAGTTTAAGCTTGGGTTTGAAATTATACATCGAAAATGTTAATTGGTTGTCGCTCAAAACTAGCTATAAAATATTGATCGTTTCTACCCAGGGTAACATGGTTTTAATATTGAAGAGTCGAATTTATCGTTCAATTCTATTGATATTTGGATCACTATTATATAATCAACTATAATTGATGTAGAACATGAATAAATCAAAATATAAATCTTCATACTTATAGTTCGATGGGAATTTTCAATTACCTATATTAGAAGTTGTTTCATTAGTTAACACATTTACTACAGACATATGTTTTGCGAACTATTGTTTTTATTTTCAATTGAATAGATTGTATTTATGATTCCAATAATTATACTAAAAAATTAATGAAGAAAACAAGTTTTTGTTGTTTTTCTTTTTAAATAACAGCTGCACTCTGTTGTAAAATTGGCATATTCAAGTTAAATACTCTGTTAGACTTGTTAAAACTGTGTAATAATACATAATAAACTTCTGCGAGTAGGACAACAAAATTTTTCGCAACTTGAGCGATAAGCGAGTTCAAATCCAGACTCAGCATCTGAAAATTTATTTGAAATATTTCAGGAATTGAAGCAACTTCAAAGTTCAATGAAAAATTGTCTTTTTCCAACAAATGCTTCGTGTATTATTTCGCAATTTCGATTATGATCGATGCGCAATCGAACCATAAAAATTATTCAATCAATTGAAAAAAAAAGTTCAACACTCAAAAATGTATATTTAATGCGATTTTTCCCTATCGCTGCAGTAGATAACGAGACAAATGAAATCAAATGAAAGGCATTAATCAATTGTAAAAGTGAGTACTTAACTGTCATATAAATCAATAGAACATGTATAACTCCCCGAGTAAATATTTAAATGGGATTCGCATTAAATTCAGTTTATCACGTATAATGTCTATAAAAATGTGTAAGTATCGACAAGTTCGAACGTGTCCGTAATTTTCTCATCCGAGTGGGTTCTCCGGTTATTTTCCGCGCTAATAATCGTTACACGTATAATTGTAATTATTGGAGCTCGCCAATTACATCCACAAAACGTGCAAATCGTTGAAAAAATTTACTCGCGATAATCATTTCGACATAGGGGCGTTAATTTTTTTCCTTCGTGCGGGCTCGCGCACTTATAACCGCGAGAGAGCGAGAGAGAACTCATCTTAAAAATTTGATTTTTTTTCGGCACGTGCGATAAGTTGTACGTGCGAAATTTTTTTCCAATGCACAAACAATTCCTTGTATCTCTTATTTTCCATAAAATAAGGAAAAAATATTTATTCAATAATTTTTTATGCTCTCGATAATGTATTAATTGCGTATATTTTGTCAATCGAGTAATTTTATAAAAGTATCGAAACAATTGTAATCACATCTGTGCAAACAGATCGAAGAAACTTATTTTGCTTTGGGCTTATGTAATTTTTCCCTATCGAGGTAATCGAATGTGCAAAAAAAACGCAGATTCATTAAGCCGTAATCGCGCGTTAGTTATTTTGTTCGCTTTGGGTAGATCATGACGAGCTAATATTCTATTTTAAAAAAAGAAGTCTGCCAATTGAAGATTTACAAGCCATTGGCTCTTTACAGTTGCGCGCGATAAAAAGTTAAATTTTCGTTTGGTTGCGTGCGTTTATCATTATTTGTCAAACAACAAATAACAAACAAATCTTTGAGAAAAACAATTGAAGTCGATCTTTTTTATATACTCTCTTTTTTGTGTGTTTATTTTTCTGTAAAATTACACGTCCCAATAAATTGCTCTATTGAATGAGTAATCTCAAATAATTTATAATCTAAGATATTATCTGATTCAGCTGCGATATGGGAACATTTTCTAGAAATTTTGTAGAGCAGCAGCAGATCGTTCGATGTTCGAGTTCAATGTAGCGTCTGATGTTTCAGTGTCGGAAAAAGAGAGAGAAGAGGCGAGAGATTGACCTTGACTATTTTACATGCATTATCGTGTACTTTCGATTAGCCAATTTAATCGCTTGCCAATTTTTTGATCTACGATATAGATTAAATTCTAGTTTGTCTATGCTTTCTATTAGGAATGTAAAGAGACGCTCTTTTATCTCTTACCGACGTGCTTCTCGCTTTTTTTTCTTTTATTGAAAACTTCAATATTTAAGCAAATCGTAAAACGTCATAAAACTTTTATATTATTTAATCAGGTTAAATATTTTCACCTCGTCGGTACTTACTTACTGTGCCGATTAAGATTTATAATTCCCCCGCCGCCGGCGCACGAAAGGGTGCACAACGATTGTTACATTAAACTTATTAAGCAATTCGCGCGTCGATCACGTGATGTAACTTTTTTTACTGTCACCACGACTGACGCCGCCGCAACTTTGCGCTTTCCGGAAGAAACCGGATTGGAATTTATACTCCTTCAATACTACTTAATGTTCTCTCGCGAAATAAAATATTGCAATCTGCGAAAAATTAGTAGCGTAATCCATTGTTCACGCTGGCTGAAGGAGGAGGAGGAGGATTAGCGAAAGAAAAATATTTGATTCGAGGTGTATCGTAAAATCTATCGACGCGATTGAATCAAGGAAAAATGAACTCTGTTTTTTCAATGGACACTTGTACCAGAACAATCAAAGTATTATCAGACGATGCTTAGTTTGGGCAAAACTGTATTTTTCAACTAAGCCAGCGACCTGGAAATTCGACCAAAATATCAATATTTTCATAGTAGTATCGCGTACAAAAAAATACAAAACACGATAAAATCGCTTTTGTTTTTTTTCTCGTGGATCTGACCTGGATTTAAATCTTAATAATTGCAAAAACATAGAATTTCACTCGATACACACTCAAATATTTGTCGTGTCGTCATTGTTGTGACGATGCATCATCGCCTTGTTGCACTTTTACAACTCGTTGCAGCAGGTAATAATTTATTTTTTTTTTCTTCAAGACCAATAAAAAAGAAAGAAGCTCGAAAAACCTGCCTCGCTACGTCACACCGAAAAGTTTTTTATCTAAAATACATAACAAGATCATCATCGATATTTTGCAAAACGTAATTTCTTTTTTTAAATTTTAAACAATGTGAAATGTTCGTCATTGCGTAGTACGTGAATATCCATCCATAGCCCCGTCATTTCGCAAATACCAACATATTACGCTGACGAAACTTGTTTCTGACAATAAACAATCAATAACTCGCACGGCAAATATTAACGAAATTATCAAATTGTGCGTTAAACGGTCCTTTAAAACGCATTAATATGTTTAACTCGTTTCGGCAAACATGCCCTTGTGATTTCAACTTTCAAAAAATCTGTCACGAGCGTAAGCGTGGGCGCGTGTGCAAAAAAAAGCCGATACAAAACAATATATGTAATGATCGGCGCAGTGATTCTCGAGGTTCGATTTTTGAGCAAAATTAACCACTCGATTTGATAAAAAAATGTCTATAGTAAAATTGAAAAGAAAAAAAAGAGAAAAGAACGTCGAATCATTGTAAACGAATGTATACGTATACGAATAATAATACGCGTGTCACGCGAAAAGACGAAAAGGAATTAATTTGTATCTCATAAGTACATGCACATGTCTCGCTAAAGATAATACAATATAACGTTTTATTATCGTCGCAATTTAATAAATGCAGTGTAAACTCGAGTCGAGTCAAGTCGCTACATAAGAGGGAGAAAGAGAAGAGCGAGATTTAACGCATATTAGTGACGTTTTGGCAAATATCTTATCACTTTTTGTTCCTATAATAATGACGAAAGCTATCTGTCGTCGATGTATTATAGTCTTGATCGCGTCTCTCTCTCTCTCTCTCTTTACATCGGAGCGATGTGCATGATGCTATATAATATTGTGTATAGGTAACGATATGTTGTGTATTACGTGCTCGGCGCCTCGCGTGGGGTACGAAAAAATTAAGGCGTGTCTCGATAATCCGTGCGCCGCGCGGTCGATGATGAATTTCGTCAACGATCATCACGAATTTATCTGTGTACGATCGTTAGAACGTAAATATTGCTATTAGATATGGCCTTACATACGGCAATAGATCCGAACTATATCTCTGCGAATCAGTACGTAGTTATTCTCCAAAATTTGATAAGCAACGATAATCGAGTGAAAGTTTTCGAGACTTCACCTGATCGTGCGTCATTTTCTTGTATAAACACAGAGGGTCAACGTACGTGTGGAAAAAAAATTCAGTTAGAGAAAACATGCGTGCAGCTGATACAGCTTAGATGATACAGCAACGAGACGATCTTGTTGCGTGCGTCAGAAAATTCATCGTTTTTGTCTAATCTTGCACTTGTTATAACAAGCAAACACGATCTGTTTGTACTCAAATCATCAATATTCATAAAAATCTAATTTAATCTAATTTCGCGACACGAATTACGTAGGTGATTGTGTTTTGCTAACGTCATTCGTCTCTCTGCTATCACACTTCGAATATAAACTGATTGATAATTGTACTTACGATGTTTTAAAATGTCTCGAGTATCGAGTTTCTCGTCGATCGATCGTGAATAGATGGCAACAATTCTCTTATACGCCAAATTGAAAACTTCAAAGTAAAATCCGACACTTTGCTCTTTTGTTGGGGTTTTTTTCTCTTTATTTATCGACACATACCTATCGCTGTATCTCGAGTACATGACGCAATTATTTTGATTCTTCGAGCATTTGTTTTGCATCGGGCAGTGAAAATATATAGTTCAAGTCAATCTTAATCCGAGCCTAATTAAAATATATTTACTCAAAATGGAATAGACACTATCGTACTTTTATCATAACAATATGGGATGTAAACATGACGCAATATAATTACATTTACACGGTGTCTACGAACACAAGCATTTACAATAATAAACTAGAGAACGTCACGTGCCTTCGAAATTTATTGGTCGATAGATCGAGTAGCTGATTAAAGCAGATATTACGATATTTGAGTCAACGCTAAAAATTTGTTTTGATTTTTATATCGCAACGATGTGATACTGCGAATTTTTAATATTTATTTATTCTTTTTTTTATGGAGCGATCGTTGACATTTTCTATCATAGATCGCGGCTCGAAGGCTATGTTTTGCTTTTTCTTATCGGCTAGACACGGCGGTGCTTCTTGACAATTTTATTATTATGTGCCGCGTTACAATTCAAGGCTCGCTGCAGTACACACTTTTTTTCTCGCGATCGAATTTGTTTACGCGCGCGTGCGTATTAAATCCGCGAGAAAATAATTTCGAAAGTATTCGTACTCGACTTATGATATTATTTTCGTGCGCAGAAACTGCAATTGTATAAACACACGCGACGAATCGAAGTTCGTACTTCGATTCGGAAAAAAATCAAAAAATTAAAAATCAAAACGTTCCGTTGAATCACCTCGTTCAATATGATTTTTCTATTACTGCATAGTTGCACGAATTAACAGTCGGTAGCAGTATAGATAGTTACGTAATGATGTTTGAGAGAGATCGTAATTTACGCGAACTGAAAGAGTCAACCGCGAGAGACAAGGAGAAGAGAAAATACAAAGAGGCGAGACGACACTACGTAAATGCGTGTGTATGCATTACGAGGCAGTACACATATGAATCATACATTTATTATAATCAATTCCACAATGAGCCTTATCATTGAAGTGCATCGAATTTTATTCTTTTTTTTTTTAATCAAATGAAAATGTATATTAATATCGATCGAGAACTTCTCTCGGGGCAAATTCCCTATTGCCATCGTCACACACAATCGCAATTATATCTTCATCAATATATCGTGCTGGTACTGTTATAGCCGAGTGCGTATCGATATGTGTTTTTTTTTCTCCTTCTCTTATCTAAGCATATATTTATATATTGCGGATGCATCGCGAGAGTATAAAAAGTAAATAAATATGGCGCGCCCAATTTTTTTTCTCTTCGTTTCGATGCAACTCAAATTTAACTTACTATAGCAGCGAGAGTCTTTCATACGCCCCGATGTATTAAAGGAAATAATAAACTGATTCCTCAATTGTTTTTATCTCGGGCACTGTGCAATAAGAGCTGCTGCCGAGCGAGCGACGATTTCCCCTTATCATTTTGGGTAAATTTTGCATGTTTGCTTAGTTGAATCAATGTTTGATACTTATCCCGGCTTCGACGATCGTCGACGAAGATGGTGATGATGAGCACAAGTGCATGTCGTATTTCATATTGCTTCTCGAGATCCGAGCTACCGATCTTTCTCTCTCTTTCTGCGCGTTTTATTTTTAAAAAGTTCGACGCTTTCGATATCGATCATAAAGATCATGCTCGCACGCAGGATTTTTCTTTATTAAACAATAAAAATATTTAACGAGGCACTAACTAAACCCGTCGTGGCTTCTCCGATCTATACCGCGTACGAAGAATAAAAATGATGAAATCATCAATACTCGCGGCACAAATATTAGCTATAATAATATATAATGCGTCGCGGCTGGCTACGGTCGAGACAATTTAAAGGGTCTCGCGGGAAAAAACAAACCCGGGATGTTTTTTGCGTACAGCGCACAATTCCTTATCTCCTCGTCTATAATTCCATTCGATCGCGATCGCGAGTCGATCGTCGCGATGCGACATCCGGATAAACCCAACGTGTTGTGTGTAGACAAATAAGTGGAGACTGCGGTGCATATTATTTTTTGAAGAATCGGGCGCTAATTAGAGCGTCGACGGAGATGAATTCTAAGCACATGGAATTAGCATAAGTTTTCCTGAAATTCTAATTCGCGAGGAAAAAAAAGATTCCACCACTATTCATATGTTAAATAAACTAGCCTATGTAACTTACTGAGTAAACTTGATAGATATAAAAAATTCATTCACTAAACATCATGCATGATAGATTGCGATAGGATCTTAGAAAAAAGAAATTAAAAATAAACTATTGATTTATGCTGGCACAATTATAGGATCGTAAACATATTGTATATACAAAATGTATCGTGCACAGAGACAGTAAGACTGTACCACCCGCGCGCGCTCGATCCTTTATAATTATATCCCAAACCAATTGGTCAACTGCACTGCACCGCACACGTGTGTATAGATATGGGAGCTTTCAAGGCCAGCGCGGTGACGACTGCGCGAATCGGTAAACGGCCAGCGGCAGCAAGCTAGCCTCGAGAAGTTCAAGTTGCCAAGTTATGCAATTACATATGCGCTGTAGCAGCAGCAGCAGTGCATTAACGCCGTTGCGCGAGCTTGCGACGACGCTCGTTTACACGTATACATATACGCACACGACGATGAACAGCACGTTCAGTCTCGCTCGTGTCCGACGTATATACCTATCAATCATATATGCCACGCGGAAGAGTTTCGTTGGTAGTGCATTGGGAAAAGTTCAATACTGTACGGAGCTGTAGCTTCGATCCATTTATTTCGCGATGATCTTTTGCGGTCGATTTAGCAAAAGCAAATGATCGGGTGCGAAAAAGTAGGTTGCGCGGCGCGATGATTTTTTACGCAAACAAGAGTGTATATTGTATTATACATAGGCTCGTGCGATTCGATTGATGCGCGTGGAGTTTTATAAATGCCTTTACTCGATTTTTCTGGACAGTACTCAGATGGGCCGGTAAGATCCCATTGTTTCCCATTCGCTTCGGTATCGGCTGCCGCGTCGCGATCTATAGCTATTCGAAGAAAAGAGAAAAACAAAATATCCTTCGAGAATGTATGCGTTTCTTTGCTTGACACGCGAGGCATCGAACTGCTGCGATCCGTTAATACATAATTGTTACGAAATTTAATGTACCCGAACAAATAATTTACATCGAGACTGTTTAATACGTCATTATTAAGATGTTTGAGCAACGATTATGCTAAAACGCGCCGCGAGAGAACGAGGCAATCGGCACGCAAATTTTCACAATGAGAGCTGCCGACGACATTCCTCCAATTTAATGACATTTATAACGTCGATTGTTTTCGATCCATTGGTTATTGGTCTATGGAAAGAAAAAAAATTAACTGTGTTTATCTTTTCTACGCGATTACCTTTGAATGGTTTCAGTTTTTTAGTATACGAGGCCAATTATTGGGCCGGCTGACCGAAAAACTTCTACTCTACTGGTTTCCCCCCCTTTAACGTAAAAAACACATACTGTCTCTCATAGACGTTCCAATTACATGAATTATACACGGAAGCGGTCGAAAGCAGTTTCTATGATGTAAAAAATATTTTCTACTTCTCTTTTATTACTTATTTTTCTTTATGCGTTTCGACTTTTATCTAGTGCACTAGGTGACACGGTTCTCACGTACCGATCGTTAAACGAAAAAAGAAGCCTCGAATTCGAGATAAAGAAAGAGAAAAACAAACGGCCCACGCGCGGAGGTTGTTCCGTTTTGGTGCGTACACACGAGCTCCTCGCGCGGGATTTTTTTTTTTTTTTTATTGTCTGCCAGCGAATAATGTGATTTCGGGGATAAAAAAAGAGTACGCACGAGAGATTGCACAACGCGGTGTGCAGTGTTTGTATGCATTATCGTAGCAAAAGATGTTTTCGTCACCTGTCCGCAGTTGTGATATTTACAACTGCATAATCTCTGCTTTTCAACGCGTCACTGCATCGCAGCGGCAGCGGTGCTGTATATTATTTCGCATTAAACAATAGGAAAACGAGCAACAATTAGCATATACTATGTTGTTGAGAGAGAATGCGCAACGACGTTAAGTTTGTCAAAAATAAAGCAAAATAAAAACAAATCACGGTCAATGTTTCGATTACGAAACGACGCAATCTCAATTAAATCCGGACACTCGATCGATATAATTGCAACTCAATGATCGGCAAAAAAAGCCCGCACGCGAATTCGTTGACCCCTTATTGTATCGATTGATCGTTCAATAAATTTAATGTATCATGACTAAATTAATCGCTCTGGCTCGTCATCGATAGAGATCAACAGGTGAACCAGAAAAAAAATTCTCCGCCCTTGTTATAACACAATAACGGGTACGCACGTGCTGTGTGCCGCTGCTGCACAGAGGTATTGTTCTAGCTCATCGAGTATTAGGCGTAAATCAATAAGCCAGCGTCGTCGCCACCGCTCATGTATACCCCTCACTGAAAATCGAAAAAACAAACAATCGCTGCGCGGCTCCGACGTATAGCAGCGTCGTGTACTCGCGCGCGTAATAATCATCATAATAGTAATCGCATTGACTGACTCGTCGCTCGTTGACGGTTAGCCCCGGCGCGGCGCGCGCGACACTTTCTTATCTCGCCGAGGGTTTTAAGGCAAGGCGCGGACGCCCGCTACCTCAGTAGCCCATCGCGACTCGAGGCGCAAGCATATAAATATATAGAGTGGCTCGGCCAAAGCCATCATCGTCGACGGGCAACGCAGTTTTTACTTTGAACTGTTACATACACGTATATTATTTCGTGAATACAAGTGAATAAAAGAAATTTATTTTTCTTTTTTCTTTCTCTCTCTCTCTCTCGATACAGTGCAATCGTTTTACAAGTGATATTAATAAAAAAAAAAAAAAAAAAGAGAGGACAAGACACACAAGCCAAAGGATACTTATTATTTTTCTACCGAATCGGTCGAAATTCTTCGGACGATCTTTCAAAGCCGCAAGTGTGTCAGTCACACCAAATGACATCGGAGCGCAAGCAGCGCCCGGCAGCTAAAGGACTGACAACTCAACAACAGAAACTCAACGCGATCAGTGCCATCAGATCGGCAGCCAAAGACTTGGACGGCACGCGGCAATTATCCGCAGAATTCTGCACTGACCAATTTTTCACTAGCGGTTACTTCGACGTAAAAGGATCTCAAAATGGGTAAGTTTTTAAAAAAAAAATTTTTTCTCTTTATTTCTTTGAATGACTAGAGAGAAAGAGTAGTAATTTGATAATTGATTTTAATTTCGAGTCATACTCCTATTATTAGTGAACTTATTGAATTATTAAATTGAACAAATTTTTTTCGATTTCTTAAAAATTTATAAAGAAAAAAAGTCATTTTTTTATGATTGATTTTAATTTCGAGTCATACTCTTATTGTTGGTTAACTTTACTTGCATACACTTGGAAGTAGATTTTTTGGTTCTAAATATTGGTTTATTTGAACCAATTAAATATTTTTTTTGAATTTAAAAATTTAGGTAATTGAAACTAAAATTTAATTAATTTTTAAAAATATTCAATTAATTCAAAGAATACTTTTTTTGGTCACCAATGTAGTAAAAAATTTAGCGTGCACTATGACTTTTACATTTTTTCTTATGAAACTATAAAAGCACTCGTGTAACAATTTTAAAATCATGTGAAAAAATTAAAGCGGGTAAAACCATTAAGAATTTTCCATCGCGAACAGGTTTCAACTCGATAACTCACATGAATCGCAAAATAATTCCAATCAAAATTTACTCAGCTGCTCGGTTAATCGACAGTCGATCAATAGAAATCGATTTGAATTCGCGCGCCCGACGCCGCTACCAACCAATTCGACGAAATTGAAACGCGAGTAAATTAATAAACTTTTAGAGTACAATAGAGATCGGTATACGACCCGCGTGGGGAATACACACCTAGAACATTCAAGAGAGCGCGAGAGAGAGAGAGAGAAATGAAAAATAAACCTTATAGTGCAAACACGCCTCATTATCGCTGAGCTGTGAAAAAAATGAATGATTTTCTCTCTCTCACTCTCGGCAATTGTTTACGCGTCAAATCTCCGCGCTTCTGTTGACAAGACACACAAATGTAATAAGTGCAGTATCTGACTATATATCTCTCAGCTGTGACACACCACTTTTACGTTATATTCCTGATGCGTCGAGGAACAATAAATTTTCACTTGATGTCTTTTTTTTTCTCGAATCGTCAAATTATAACTATATGCAGATTCGATCCTTAATTGGCAGAGTTGATTCGAGACTGAGTTCGCCTGTAGCACGACATATATGACGCCTACCATGCGTGCGCTAACGTCATCTTGACGTTTCATTTTTATGTGTTTTTGTAAAAAAAAACTTACGATGTACGGTTGATAATTATCGATAACCGTAGCTGCTGTGTGTGTTTACGCCGATAGTTTTTCTGATTATTTTTGTTAAAACAATATTTATGGAGTAAGTTTCTTTATTCCGAACACTAATACAATATCATTAGATACCGGTACGAACTAGAATGTATTTTTCCCGTGTCATTCGTTATCTGCTTTAAAAATCTTAATCTCACAATACAGTTTGACTTAAAAATTTACGATCGACTGAAATTCGATCGCACACACAACCGGGATTAAGCGTACGAATCAATAATTTTTCATGCTTCTGACAATGCATTAAAAAGAAAAAAAAAGATAACCGAGTGTCAGACACGCGTGCTTCAATTAGAAAACACAAGGCACGCAAGATTTTTTGCTACCGTTTGGCTAGACGTAGATAAGAAATCACCCAAAAACTAAAAATGTCTCTTTCCAATTTTGCAGGAATCGACTTTCTCGCGGACGGCGGTGCCGACTTCGAGCATGCAATCTCCGTCACAGGTAAGGAACAAACAAATGTTGACAATAATAATTTTACCCTCCGAAAATGCAACAACAACAACAACAACAACAAAAAATTACTCATATACAGCCGCGACATGCAAATTATTGCGACAGGAATCAACGATCTCGCGTAATTGCATACTCACTCGCACACGCACATGTATACAAGCACGCCTAATCTATTATAAAATCTGATACCTTATACAGACACGCATATAATGTACGAAGACGAGACGCGATCAATAAAAGAAGAAAAAAAAGTTAATGGGCATATGTGAAAAGAAAAACAAAATGCGCGTGTGTCCACACATGTTGTCAATGGAAAGTTTTCTCTATTATAACAGACGCTTCGGCTTACATTATTATCGGCAATGTATAAACTTTTTAATCGTGCGCGAAATTTTCTGCATCGACAAATCGACTCGAGCGATCTTTCGTAAATAATACATCGAGCAAACAAAGTATGTGTAAGCGCGCCTATTTAAACCCGCCTTTTTTTTTTTAAGAAAATACATACAATTTTAATTATAAATTCTTCATTATCTCGGCGGGATAATCTTAGGCGTTAATATATTTCCGTCGGAAACAGCGAGATAACGTATACCTGCATCGAGCATGTGCTCGAAAATCGATGCAAATCGGTAATACGTACGACGTCGAGATAGTACTCGACGATTCGCGATCGCAATTAAAAATCTATGTCGGCGGTGCATCTGAGGCGCGTCGAGGAAAATTCGAGAAAGGTATTTTTCTCTCTCTCTCTCGATGACTCTCAGTCGAAATAATTTTCTGTGCACTTTTCATGCCTTATCAATCGTGACAATCATCGTCGTCGTCGTCGTCGCCGTCGACTCCGGTTTATTTGCAGCTCAATCGACGAGAGCTACTTCGTTTACAAGGCAAATATTTGTTATTATACTATATATACCTGATAAGTACGAGAGATAAAAAAATCGCGTATTTTTTGCGCGCGCGCGGGCGCGCTCGTACGAGGCTGGAAAACAATGTGTATCGTCGCTGTCGTCAAAAAAAAAAAAAAAAGGAAGCGCCGATCCCATTTCGGAAAAACCTTTTATCATCATCTCGTTCTTTGTTTTTTCCTCGATATGATTTACAACATAATGCGTGATCTACAAATGTCAATTCTTTCCTACTTTGATATCGTTGCTTTCTTTGTTCTGCTCGCGAGGCCCCATACTACACGCAATCGAATGCGGGTCCGCGACACGCGATCGGCACAACAACGCGTCTCAAGGATTCGAAATATATATGACTTAATTTTTCAACCGATCTAATTGTGGATGCAGGTTTTGGAAAGTTCCACTACATGCTGCTGGCCGTGAGCGGCTTGATTTACATGGACACGGCCATCGGGGTGACGATACTGTCGTTCGTGCTACCCGCGGCCCAGTGCGATCTTGATATGGACTCGACGAAGAAGGGCTGGCTGACGGCGGCGCCGATGCTCGGTATGGTCATCGGCTCCTATATCTGGGGCTGCCTCGCTGACACCAAGGGACGCAAGATCGTCCTCATCTCGACGCTGCTCATGGACGGCATAGTGGGCATCATGTCCTCGTTCATGCAGCGTTTCTGGTTCTTCCTGGTATTCAGGTTCTTCAACGGGTTTGCGTAAGTAATTGCGTTTTATTTTTATAAATACACTCGAGGCTCTACTTGAGAATTGAAAGATGGTAATCGAAACTTTTTTGTCATTCTGTGCAGTGTTACCGGAGCAATGGGAATCGTATTTCCTTACCTGGGCGAGTTCCAGCCAACCAAGCACCGCGAAAAGATCTTATGCTGGATGGAAATGTTCTGGACAATCGGTGTCATCGCCCTCCCCCGTAAGTACACGCTATCTATAATGAAATTTATCGTAAATCTCTCTGGACAGTCGAAACTAAATCTCGCAATCTTCTCCCTTTGCAGTGATCGCCTGGTTAATCATGTCCCTGGAAATCGAGTACATAGCCGACGCGTTCGTCTTCAAATCCTGGAATCTCTTTGTCGCCTTGTGCGCCCTCCCGTCCCTCTTACTGGGCTTCTGGCTGTTCGCTTTCCCCGAGAGCCCGAAATTCCTGCTCGAGTGCGGCGAGACCGACGCCGCCCTTGCCGTCTTCCAGTACATCTACGCGCAGAACACGGGCGAGGCGCCCGAAGCCTACCCGGTCAAATCCCTCCAGGAGAAACCCAACTCCAAGGACAAGAGCACTCGTGCCCTGAAATTGCACAAGCGCAAGGATCTGAAGGTCCTTGTGGCCGAGGTCTGGGACCTGACCAAAGCCCTCTGCAAGCCGCCCTATCTCAAGAACACTCTGCTGGCCTGCGCCATACAGTTTGGCCTGACTTCCAGCTACTACACCCTCATGATCTGGTTCCCCGAGCTGTTCAATCGTTTCGACGAGTTCAAGCGCACCAATCCCAACGACACCGCGTCAGTGTGCATCGTGTCCAGTCTGCCCGTGAATCTGACCACCCCGGCGATCGACGAGTGCCCGGTCGAGATCGGTAACGATGTCTTCCTGCACACTGTCTACATCGGGCTGGCCTGCATCCCCGGCTCCATCGTGCTGCCCCTCTTCGTGCACAAGCTCGGCGCCAAATTCTTCCTCAGTAAGTTCAGACACACACGCACACAATTTACATTATTACAAGCTATTTCTTATTGTAACGAGGATGATATATAATCGATTTTCCTTTTTTTTCTTCTTTACAGTCATGTCGTTGATGATCTCGGGAGCTGTGACAGTCGGCTTCTACTATGTGACGAACGCCAATCAAAATCTCGTGCTCTCCTGCGTCTTCGAGGCTCTCACGTCCCTCGGTATTTCTCTCGTCTACTGCGTCATTGTAGACATGTTCCCGACTAATCTTAGGTAAGTCTAAAAGACCAAGCACTATACAATATCTATACACATTTTTAATTCAGCCGCGCGAAAGAGAATCACCATCGCTATATGTACACGTTGTTAAAATAATGCATAGTGCGTGACCTCGACCGTGCGTGGCCTGTGTGTCGAGCTTTCGCAAGTCTCGGGTTATAAGAGCGCGCCGAGCTTTTATTTCTGGCGCGCGTAAGAGAGAACATTATACAAGAGAGAGAAGAATGGCTCTTGGCACGCGACGCACAACACGTTGTATTCTTTCTCGCAAAGAGACGATATTCGTATATTATTATGTATATTTCTCGGCGGTGCTATTAAACTCGTGGGGCTGATAATTAATTGAACTCCTCGCCGAAGGAGAAAGAAATTATTATGATAATGATACATACCTCTTTCTTTTTTTCCAACCTGTCACGCACCTACTTTTTTTTTGCAGGGTTATGGCAGCGGCTTTGTCATTGACAATGGGTCGACTTGGCGCTTTGGTAGGCAATCTCGTGTTTGGCTACTTGATCGATCTGGCCTGCGTCGTACCGATTGTGCTCTTCGCTTCGTTCTTGTTCGGTAAGTTTGCTTTTCATGTAATAATTTTCATTCTTGACGTAATTTTTTTTTATATGATTACAATAACGTTAATTTTTCTTTCGCAGCTTGCGGTTTCCTATCTGTGTTCTTACCCAAGACTGGCAAAGAAACATTGGACTAAACCACGCCCCATCAACGCTATCTCGAATGAAGATGAAGTTGAGCAAGACGATGTACATATTTTTACACATTTAAAAGGACCATTTGTACTTGCGCGTATCTTTTGTATACGCAAATACGAATGTGAAAAAATCAAAATATGTGCATCGGAAGAAAGAAGAAGAACACACACGAGCGCTGCAATACAGACAAGTATTCACAGATCTTCCAATATACTTTATAACTGTTATATACACACACTAAAACACACCAAAACAAGTGCCTTAGTCTTACTTTTGTATAGACGATTGATGATTATTGCTAGCCGCGTAATCCCGACGAGTATTCGCTAATTGTGATAATCGTTTATTATTATTAGATATTAAAAAAAAAAAAAGAAAGAAAGAAAAGGGAAAGAAAAAAAAGTATAGAGATATTATATATATTTCCAAGTGAATAAATGAATACATACTATTTTTGTATGCGACTTTACACACGTAAATCTATTATATTTATGTGCGAGATGTGTGTTGTTTGATGAAAAAAAAACAAACTATTAGTGGGTCAGAAAAGGCGGAACTTGCTTTAACGATGATGACTCTGGTTTTTCCGAGTTTTTCGGTGATTAGCCTTTGCCCACTTACAACTAGATGATTTGATGATGATTTTGATTTTTAAGTGTTGAGAATTTATTAGGCTTGTGAGTGCCTCCTTTTACAAAGGACCGGCACAGATTGCAATGAAGAATGATTTGTTATCGGAGTATATACATTTTTACACTTTCACATCGCGACAATTTGATTCTTAATGTATATACTTAATTATTATTTATTTTTTGTTTGATGTTGGAAAAGAAATTCGTGTCGTCTCGATACGATAAAACAATGTCAATTAACCGACGAACCGGGCCTCCCTGGACATATCAAAGAATATAATTCTTTCGAATAAATGTGCCTTATACTTATAATGAAACTGCAAATGATAATCTCACGTAGCTGAGCGAGCAGAATTTGCTTAATTGCTTTCCGCACATATACTTATGATGTATCAATTTTTGTGCTTAACCGAATGGAACGAATGCGTTGAGATGGCTTTATTTTAAAGGATAGACGTCGATTATTAATTTTTTTTTTTTAGGGTGCGAATGTCTTTATTAGTGTAAGACGGAAGCTAAAATTTGTTTACCAAGGCTTTTACCGTCCTGACGGATTTTTTGATGCATAATAGTAATGTGCGAAGAATCGAATGCTGTACATAATCACCTTTAATTTACTAGATACTTTTTTTCATGTTCTTTATTTATTAGAAATGTGCGTTAAAACTCACGTAGGAAACTTTTTCAAATGATGAATTTCGATTTCGTAATGATGTCGGTTTGTCTAATGTTAGATTTTATTTTACACGCTTGTGAATTGTTGATTTTTTTATGATTAAATATAAAAACTATAATAGCATAACTTAGATAAAAAAATTATTATTATTACGATTATTGTTACTGAGACGAATACACAAGTTAAATGTAATTTCATGAAAAAAAATGATGATTTTTACGCTTGAAAAATGTACCTCATTCATAAAGTAGTTTTCATATACATATTATATACGTAAATCATATTTTGTATAAGTATTATTACAATATATTAGACTATTTTTGTTTGATACCGCGTGAGAGAAAATAAATTTCACTGACTCTTGTAGCACTACTTTACGTTTAAACATAATGAAAAGAATGAAAAAAAAAGAAGCAAGAACAAGCTAAACTTACTTATATACGTTTTGATAATAGACATAAAAATTATTTTTGAATGTACGCATATAATTTAAGTGTAACTTGGCATGTGTATACGCCCGTAAAAAAATGCAATAACTTAACCATGTAACCGTGGAAAATTTATAAATATAATAGACTATGAAAATTTATGAATAAACGTTAATCAATGAAATAATTTCTTGGCTCTCTCCTTTCATTAACCATTAAATCCTCAAACAAACAAGTGCATGATTCCTTTCTTGAATTTCGAAGACATGATCGTGTACAGGATCGGATTCAGGGCCGAGTTCAGGTAGAACATGATGCGACAGAAGTAGAGCAGGCAGAAGTATCTCTCCACGCCGAAGTCGAGAATCTTCTGCAGCGGACTGAACACGATCCAGAGCATCATCAGCCTAAAGGGCAGCAGACAGAGAAAGAAGGCGAGTATGACGGCGCACAGCATGCGAATGACCTGATAACGATTCTGCTGATAGTAGAGATTGGCACCGGCCGTCGAGTCGTACTTGATTCTCGAGCGATGGATCAGCTGGTGGGTGATGGCCGAGTAGAGGACGATCAGGACGATCACCGGTAGAAAGAAGAACACGACGATGGTCATGGATATGTAGACGACGCTCCAGGTGTCGCGCGCCTCGGTCGTGCAGATCGGTATGGCCTCGCGGTCCGACGCCGAGTCGTCGTCGTGATCGAATTCGAAATTCACCATGAACAAGAACGGGCTGTACAACAGTGAGTCAAAGTTGTTTAGAAATTTTTAATGACTCGTGTAAATATATTTTTTTGGTGTTACCTGGTTAATAAACCAGCCGCTATCCAAGTGAGTAAACATATCAGAGCTGCTCGTGACTTTGTACACACATAACTGTAACGAAAAATACGACCATCGATTATGCATTTGGTATATAATAAAAAAAAAAAAAAAACGAAAAAATTAATTGTATTACTTTGCTCGCAAAGGTTTGCAGATGGCGTAATATCGCTCGAAGCTGATGGCCAGTATGGTCAGTACGGAGGTGTGCGCTACGGTAGCCTCCACGAAGGGCATCGCTCGGCCTTTTTAAGGGTAAATCATCGAATGGAAACGTTAAATCATGAAGGAGTTTCAAACATTTTTTTGATAAAAAAAAAAGAGAGGACTTACACATGTTTTCACCGAGTACCCAAATCTGCGGTCCTGTATTGACCTCCACGAGAATTGCCGGTGTGCAGACGAGTAGAACGCAGAGATCGGCTATGCTCAGATTAACGAGAAATATATTGGTACTGTTGCTCATGTCTTTTCCCCGTATTACCACGATCAAAACCTATTCGAGGAACTGTGAGTTATGATAAAGGTCTGTACTTTTTTCAAAATTTTTTTCAATTTTTTTTTAGATTAAAAATTTCAGGCTTTGTATTGCATCGTAGCGAAAATTTTCAAAATTTTCAATGATTTCATCTAAAGGCCTGAAGCACTCGAAAAATCTGAAAAAATTCAAAGTTGTCTGGATTGTTGAAAAATACCTCCATGAATTTTTTCAGATTCTTCAAGTGCTTCAGGCCGTCAGAATAAATATAAATAGAAAATAGACGTTTACAGCGGGGGTGGGGGCAGGAGGGGAGAGGGGGTCTAAAATTTTGGTTTTGGGACTTTTTTACCATGTACTATAACATACCAAAAGCGCGTCCAGATCGGTGACATACGTGGGGCAAAATTCCTGAACTGTCCTAGCGACCCGGCCGAGCGGTCTTTTTAAGCAAAATCTCTCAATTTCTAACTCGCCGGGAAAGCCACTAAACATC
>CACVKI010137134.1:0-11203 GCA_902732785.1 Trichogramma evanescens | reverse complement strand
CACTTTTTGTTTTTGACTCTAGGGGCATAAAAACGTTCGTTTTTACAAACAATTTTTGTGGGTGATCGGAAAAAATTTTTCAACTTTGTTGTCGTCGTGAAATTTGATGAAAGGGCGATTTGTCCCCTCCGTGAGTGTCCCCTCCGTGACAAATTTTCATGTTTGTAATAAGAAAATAAACGCATTAGATGATGGCCGATAAAAAGTAAATATTCCATGAAAAAACAAAGAATCGAGTGTCAGAAACTACGGGGGTCCGGAAAAATTAAACTCAAAATAGAAGAAAGTAAGTTTATTGGTTTTTCCAATATTGTCCATTTTACCCACTCCAAATATCACACTTTTGAAATAATGCACCATATATGCGTGTACGGAGCAGCTCTATATAGTACATACGCGCGGGTAGAGCAGTGGCCAACGCTTACGAAGCTCGAGCTTGACGAAGATGAAACTCGGCCCAGAGAAAGAGGGCCTATGTAAAACGCAAGAGGAAAAATTAACAAGTACACAAGAATTAGCCCTGCGGATTTATGACGTATGTACAAATAAAAGTGCGCGAGCAAATACGAGAGGAGTACTTCGGTGGTGGCAGCTTTGCCATCCGACTCAAAGGCATGTGCGGCACGCTGACACGCCCGCCCGGATTAACTATTTAACGGCGCGAACTTTATACAAAAGGATCTTTTCATTTCTTTTTGCTCTTCTGCAGCCAAGCGCAAGAGTGTCCTTACTCTGATTTTTACCTCTTTTTCCAGAAGACAGTCTTTTTTATCTACTTCAACCGGTACAACGTTGATTATAAAGCCATGTGTGTGTTCACGGTGACGACGTTGATGAGCAAGCTAACCGACTCTACCCTAAGTTTCTTTTCCTTTTTTTAACTATGAATGTAAAACATGCAAAGCTCAATTGGATTTCGCCCAATTTAAGAATGTGCTTTTTACTCGGCAAGAAAATGAGAAAAATTTTCATTCATTCAATACCCTGTAATGGTGGATTATTAGTCTTAAAATACTAGCTTCCAGATCACAGATCCTTCACAAATTTTTTTGAAATCTTCTGTTACACAACAGTAAAGCTCCCTATGCTAAATTAGTTCGATTGGGTTCTGAGTTCCCATTTCAAAATCGATTTTTTGTTTGAGACGTTTTCTTTTTTATGTTAAAAAATCGCAAAGATTTTGGAAAAAATCTGTGATTTGGAAGTGTAAGTCTCTTCAGTAGTATAGATCTATTTTGGTCAGGCCATTTCATAAATTTGCTATCTTTGAAAATTGGAAAATACATTAAATATATTGTAAGTTCATCTACTATGGGAGGTGGTATTAGTAGGGTATGAATTGTTTTTGTTCTTTACAATTGTGATATATGAGTAGTTCGTCCATAGTTTTAAGATAAAAGTTCTTAAAAAATTGACAAAGGCAATAAAAAATTTTTCTTAAGAAAAATATTAATAAAAAAGTGCCGTTTATTTCAAATTAAATTAAATTGTCATCGGTACTTCCCATTACATTAATTCTATTACTTCTTGTCTGTTGTTTTATGGAGAGACAGTATATTATCTAATGCTAATCGCTAATCAATAATACGCACAAAGACAATGCTTATTGCGAGTCAATTGTTCCTCTTAAGTGATTGATTAGACGATTTACGTCTTTTTTGGAATTATAGAGATAATTTTTATACGTAGAAGAGCTGGATCATCAAAAGTTATTTTCTGAATTCTTCTGCGATTATTTATTTTATTATACACAGAAAGAAAAACTAGACGCTTTTCCATGCACAGTCTGCTTTGGAATTTACAGTTTTTAATTTCTTAATTTGTAAAAGAACGAACATTTTCGTAGCAATTTTCTAGGTAAGTTACGTCACCACTTAAAAATATTAAATTATCTGCAGAATTGATAAGCATCATGTTTTTGGTGAAGTAATTTTGTTTTCAAGTACTTTCATCATGTTTTAATCATATACCAAACCATAAATAGTCTTCTACAATATATAAATTAAATGACCGAGAAACTCTTTTTCAAAAATATAAAGTTCGATTCGAAAAAATTCAGGAAGGTTTCAAAAATTAAGTACACCCCTTCTAAATGATATGTTAGAAACAGTAGTTACCCCCCTTTTGGAGCGCCATTTACTCTTTTTTTGGCATAGTGGCTATCCCCCTTTCAGAGCCCTCTTTCGAACAAAAATATTATGATCTTGACTTACATCGGGTCCATACACATTTGAAAATTGTGTTTTATCGTCATAGTTTTCTATATTTTTATCATTACTATATGAAAATTACAAAAATTACAGACAATTATCAAGGAAACTGTGAAAAATACATTTAGGCTTAAAATTTAGGGAAAAAACAAAAACTATTTTTGGGCCACGGGGTATGAAAAATAGTATACAGGCCTAAGCCGCGAAAGCAGAAAGCCTCAGAGCACGTGTTTATTACGTGCCACGGGGACACTTTTCGGCTAAGCTATTAGGACTCTCGCTGTTCTTGGGCCCTAAACTACGCTTCGCCAAAAAGTGTTACTTATGGCGCTTGTATCATAAATTACTATTTCAACACCAAAATTGTGTTTGAAAATAATTTACAAGCCCATCAAAATCAATATTTGATAAAATTCCATAACTATAATACTCAGTTGGGCAATTAAAGATAATTATTCATTTACATATCATATAAATTTAGCAGAAGACGCTTGACCCACGCCGCTACACGGTCCCAAATGTATCGCACGCCGATCCCAAGTCGCTACTGTGCTCTCACCATAGGCAGTCACATCCCCTGTCCATACATTGTTATTATACTTAATAAATGCTTATACTATTTACTCCAAGTCTTTCTTTATCACTTATCAGTTTAGAAAAATTTTTCAATTTTTTTAAAATGAAAATCGGAGGTTTCTGACATAGCCGGGTTGCCCGAAATGCCCCGGTCTCCCCTACCAACTTTCAGCATAGTGACTACTAGGAGGTTCTGTGGATACCCAAAAAATCGGGCCACCCGAGACTAATCCGAGGGTAATCTACTATGATAAATTAGCTTCATTTGAATCTAAAAAGACCGAAAAAAATTAAGGATTAATGCTATCTTGGGTAGTAAAGCTTCAGCCTTCTACCATGAGGATTCGAGTTCTCAATAATTCGAGAATACTTTTTCTATTTTGCTGAATCTTGGTTATTGTTTCGATCATTTTATCAACTATAACAATAAACTTCTTCATTCAAAGCAGATGATTAAAATGTGTTGCAGACACATTCACTGTGTCGACAAGAATCTGGAAATCACTTTCCATGCGTATAATGATTGAAATTTTGAAATGAAATATGTTTTGAGCAGTGTTGCTCGCATATGGTAATGGCGAGAAACAGCTGTGAATAGATACACATACAATCGTAGAGAGTGTTAGAAAGAGAGAGAGAGAGAGAGAGAGTTACTCTCTCTCACACACACACATTATGCGTTTGTATGTGTGAGCGTGAAATTTTGTCTCGTACTTGCTGGAAAGTCCGTTTCTCGCTAGCTGGTTATTGAATAATTCAGTAGATAACGAGCTACTCCTGGTGTTGTCTAGCCTGTAACGTATATACATATACCGGCATTGTCACGCGCCCACAAGACAATTACTAGGAAACAACCCTGAGAGAGATAACAATGACGCGCCAAAGATCTTTTGCCCAGAATGTACTTATGCAAACATAAACATGTACGCCTGTGCGAGTCTCTCGCTGTTGTTCGCGACGCTTATCTTTATGGGACAAAGGTAGGCGAGCGCGCGCGCAGCCCAGCTGACTTAATTTCAATTTTCTTGCGTAGCGAGTAAGGATTCTGCTGCAGCGACTCCAAAAGAAGTCTATAGCTACCAGCTGTGCATGTAAGAGATGCTCGACTATTTCGTATCTTACAGATGTATAGTCACACTCGCGATGCAGGCACTTGTTCTAGATGAGCTTCTAGCGCACCACAACGAAGGCTATACTTTTTTGACCTAACAAATTTGACCTTTTGTTGAAAATCTTCTTCGAGATTTAGGAACTTGTTCGTTTTACTATATAGAATTCAATTTAACCGTTTTTTCACTGGATGGATTTATCATTAATACATGACACGGGTATTAAGGTGGATCGAAAAACCACTTTTTTCTTCGATCGATTTGTAATAGCAATAGAATGTTAGTATCACATCGAAAAAGTGAAAAGCCGCGAGGTAGGCGCATACAAATGATATCATCAGTTAACGCATGAAGCTCGAAGTTTGGATTCCGTAAAAACAATATCATCTTGCTTCAGAAATAAATCACAGCAAATTTTCTCGGCGTCGGATTGACCGATTGGGCTGAAAGTTTCAGGGCTTGTTTTACATGTTAACAGGAGTTTCTCTGTAAAATTTTAGCCTTCTAGGTGCCTTAGAAACAAAGATATAGTCATAGGAAGGTTGAAAAACGACGTTACATTAATTTTTTTTGTTCTTTTTTATCTTCGTACAGCTGTACGTTGTGTAATTTTGTTGCTATTGAGACGAACGAGTAACCAATTTTTTCGTATTTTAAAGACGTTTTCAACCATATAACTTTGTACAGGGTTTTTTAAATTTTTACTGAAGTTACAATATAAAACGTCTAAACTTTTGTGTCGCGATCGAAACTACATTTGTTATTATTTTTTCGGTTTTTATAAGAGTTACATATGCTAGACAAACTTGAACCCCAATGATAGTTATATGGTCTTATAGAATACAAAATTACCTTTAATTTGGTATATTTAAAAACTGTCAAAGTCCTCTAGAATTGCAGATACAGCTGTTTGAAGTTTTACTGAAAATTAAAGTACTAAATCTGTGAATTTATCATAGACTAGATATGGTAAGATCATCATAAATCGATCCGCCCTTATGGGTATACATAAATATACAAACATGTTATCTTATACTATCTGCTTGATAAAACAACGGAATACTTGAAAAATTAAAAATAAATAATTGATCGCTCATCGATTCGATTTTCTCGATGCGCGCTGGGTGCGGCCCAATATCGATAAGCTCATATAAATATGCCATCGCGTTTTGGAACTGCTGTACTCTCTACGTGAGATCTCGACGTATATAAATATATCGTTGCTATTCAATAATCCTGTGTGGAGTTCACAGCGCTCAAGTGGAAAAACGATGTTAGCTACTTCATATCCAACATGATGCATAAATAATTGAAACAGTCTTTCCTCGGCGTCATGATAATATATGTATGGGACGGCACGACACGCGCTCCGCGCTCGCTCACATTCTCCCTCTCTTTCTCTCTCTCTCTGGAGTCTCGAGGCTCGCGGAGTTTGGCATATGTATAGGTATACACATAGAACGATTTGTTACAGGCAACTAACGAGTGTCCTTACGCCGGCCGCTCTCGTATTATACTTTGCTCGGGCGGTCGGTCGTGTGCGCCAAGTAAGGATACGCAAATTGGAGATTAGGTGAAGGGAAATTAATAGGCCGCATGCTCCATTGCGAAAGAGCTCTATGCTCTCTCACTGTGTGCGCAGTGACGTACGGTGCTCCCTTCACTGACTGCACACGCGACTGAAGAGCCAGTACGAGTCCTTTCCTCTGGTACTGCTGCTGTTGCTGCTGCAACACCTGTGTCCACCTCTGAGCTCTAAATACACACACGAGCTTGCGAGCTTGCTTACTCGTTTCCAGCCAGCTAGATTTTCTGACGTTGTTATTAGACAGCTCATACATAAAGGACGCCTACATTGACACTGCAGCGATTCTTTTTTTCTTTATTTTTTTTTCAAATTTACTAGTGGTTATATTAAGTTTTAATCGATGCTCCATTTCGAGCTGTCGACTTTACACGGAAAAAACTCAATCATCAGCCGAGTGCATGCTCAGCCAAATTATTGCAAATGTTAATTATTTTATCTCCTAATACTAATGCTGATTATGTATGCAACATTAATTCTGACTGATAATTTAATTGAATTTTAATCAAACTCAACATAGCGCTTGATGAATGATCTCAAGTGTTTTTGATATTAGTATTGTTGTCAATTTTTAGTTTACAACGAGCAAATCTTTTGTCGCTATAATAATTCGTGGTGCAGGAGTAAGGTTAAAATTTAATTTTATCAATACTAGGTGCGGAACATTACAAGAAACGTCATTGACCTATTATCTAGCTCATATTGCAAATGAGCAAGTTTTATAATGAATTTATAAGCGCTGGCTAAACTTTATTTCAACTTGGCAAAACTTTGACAAAAGTTGGCCGAAATTATATTAAATATTTAATGACATGACGAGATATACATAGGATTCTATCATTTATATTTTTACAAGAATAATTATTCTTTTTTTAATTAACTCAAGAATTACATATGATGTACGCGATATTTTAACGCGTCTCTTTCTATCTCGTATCACACGCAGAATGAAAATCCACTGATTTTCCAACGATGAAATATATCGCGCTGACTCTTGGCTTTTCTTTCAAGGCTCAAATTGAGCCATAGTATCAGTTTGGCTCAAAAAACGGTCATAATCATTTCTCTACAACTTCATGTCTTACAGTGACTTCGACTAACGACTACAAACCGTAGCTCGTTTGTAATATAATGTAAAGTTCTCCTTTTAGAAATCTGGGTAATAAGTACACTGAATATTTAACTCCATTCTTTTTACAAATAACAATTTTTTTTACCTGAAACAAACAATTTTCAAACTTATATTTTTTTAAAGGGACGTATTACACCACTTTCGTTCGTTAAATAGATTTTTTCATATCTGATTTATTTTGTAGAACAAGTCAGCTATAATATACCAAATTTTGAAAACGTAAATTTGATTTTTTACACATTCTAAACACACACATGTGTGTAAAATCGATGAAAATCAAGTTTTTCACATTTTCTTTCTACGTCAGTTTCGTTCGTTCCCGCTTCTAATTCTGCTCAGTGGAGCTTGCACTTTTCAAAATTACTCAGCAGGCAGCAATTATAAATGCGGTGCTATCTTTTATGTTACATTAAACTTACACTTTCTCTTTTTTCAGATCGGTCGAGTTACTTTTGACGTGAGTCGAAATGGGATAAAGTGAAATGAATGGTCAAAATAGCTACTTTTTTCAATCACGATTGAAAAATTGACGCATGCGAAATGTGCCTGAAAGTTATGCAGCAAAAACAGCAGAAGCATCAGATATGACCTATATCTAAAGCAGAATATTGTAAATACAAATGTTATCGGTAAAAGTAGCATTTAGGCAAAAGCTGCTTTTGCCTAGGCATCTTGTTTCTGAGTAGAGAGAATTTAGAAAATTAAAATGTAATCTAGTTTGATCCGAATTTTCATTTCCTAAAAAATTCATCGATCTTCTCCTTGGAATGTCTGTTAATATCTTATAAATTTCTTTTATGGACCTACAGTCTAACAGCCAGGAAAATTTGAAGGTATTAAAATACGTTAAAAAAAGGATATTCGTTTTTATTTTCTGTTATACCACAGTTGTAGAAAAAAGTTCTTTAAAAAATGAGTGGCGCCTATGTTGTGGCTGGGATAGAAAAAAAAGCTTCTGGTGATTTTTAAACGATTTTAAAAAATTCATCATGTACGATAAGCAGAGGATGAATGGGTAAGAAAGGTGCTCTCGTGGAAAATTGCTCTTTTCTCGAAAAAGGAGCGAAGTCAACACATATACACTAACACACATCTTAGTTCTTCTTCTTGCTCTTTTCCATCTACCTATTTACATTCACAACGTCGAAGGGCAAGAGAACATTTTACGGGAAATATTTGGTCTCTCAACGTATACACAAAACAGCAGCGGTGGCGACGGCGTGTTACTGGCTTGAAGCTTAGAATGTAAATACCATTCATAATAATGTCTCTCGCAGATGCGTACCTTTACCTTAGCCGGACATGATGCATGTCTTAGGCTACGTATCCTGCACAAACAGATCGCTCCGTGTTGTGCCATTTGCTATTTTCGTTTTGCGGACGAATATATCGTTAGGCTTTTTTGGCTCGCTCGTGCGCAGAGATGTGCTCTTTCCCCTCGAACGTCGCAAGGAAGTAAAACAGTAAGAAAAAGCTCACGTATCGTACAATGACAGTGGTGACATTCTGAGATGGCTGTGCCAGGCTAAAAAGAAAAGTCGAGGAATTTTAACGGCCTTGAGACAACGAGGTGCTTCGTTTCCTCCGTTTGCGACTGCACCGAGACTTTTATTCCTCTGTGAGGCAGCATCCTCGGCGTAGCGTCCTATATAAATGAGGGGCGAAGCTGCTCGTCGCTTTTATGAAGCAGTTTCTTTTGATGATCTTTGTGACCACTGCTGCGAGTTCCTCCCGCAACACATGCGTGACCACCACAGCAGCCACCACAGAGCCATCGCTCTGCTGCAAGCAATACTGCGAGCTCCTGGCAGGATTCTGCGCATTGCACTACTTTCATCTCGCCAGCGCAGGTTCATTTCAAAACTTTCAATGGCAGATGAAATAATTATTATCGTCTTTAATTGCGACTACTGTTATTAGATATCTTTGTATTTTAGTATTGGACCGCTGGAACAAGAGTCGAGATAAATCCGTGCCCTCTGATATAATACACAAATCTTTCCATCTTTAAACTGTAAATTTATATCCGAGTATAATGCGCGCATTTTAGTTTTTCTACGTCTAACAAAGCATTATCTGATTAAATACATTTAATATAAATTTATAAAGTAGGCAGCCATAACGCAAGTGATGAATACACATTGAAGAAGCCATTTGATACGTTAGCCCGGCCAAAGTTGGTCAAAAATCACCAACAGCTCCATTGTTTTCTCTAATATACTTTCTTATTGGATGAACATATCCGAGCTGCAACACGTCAATTTCAAAGTTTACTCGTACTTCAACCCGATGCACATGTGTTGTCTCGGCGTTCAGGCAGAATATTTTCAAAACTTACAATGTTGACTGGAGTCTATAAGTTTGTTATTCTATACGCACGCGTAATATTCTGCGCTGGGGCTTGCTCACAAGTAAAGACTTCGTTTCATTGTGCTGAGTATTATTACAAATTGTGATTGAAACAAACATCATCAACTATCTCGATTTTCGCACATAATAATTTTAAGCTCACATTACGAAAAGGTGGTGAAGCATTTTATAACTGAATAAACATAAAACATAAGTGAAATTTATAAAGGAGCTTGCGTTTCATATGCAATAATAAAATTTTCAAACGTAAAATCTTCTCACCTAGCGTTTACCTTTTTTTTGCGTACACTGAATTGTTAAAAAATTCAAACAGCTTTAATATATACACTTGTATGCCGCCTTGAGCAGTGAGAAAAAGCATCCACGCAGTTGTTTCACGATTACATTCATGTATATGGAACTTGAAAAAAATTAACCAAGCTTGTCCTCGTCCAGCAAAAAAAAAAAAAGCTGGACAAAAGGAAAAGAATTAAAGAAAGAAAAAATAATGCGTGAAAAGAGTAGCTTCTCAAGTGTTGGGGCGTACAGCCGCATGGGGATTAGGGAAAAAAAATTCAACATCGCTTTACGCCAAGCGCTTATAATAACGAGGTGAAGCAGACTAGCTTTGCGCTGACATCACGTACTATGGCACTATATAATAAACACTTTTTTTACTTTCTTGAAGTTGACCACCAGTTTTTTGAATAATTAAATAACTGTAAGAATAATCAGATGCATGTAAAGTTTATGCTTGATTTTGCATGAGTTCAACTTTCAATGCTTGTTTGTATTCTTTGCTCTTTTGTGAATTTTTGTTTTAAAATACGAATGTTACGAATACGAATCATATTATTATGAAATTTCATAAAAATATCATCCAAAAATTATTTTCGAAGCCAGTAGCGTTTTAATAAAAAGGCTTTTAACCATTATCTACGAATAAATTCTAAACTCGTGCGCATTGATTTCCTATGTAGAAATATTTTTTATAAAATAATTTGGCAATTTTTTAATCTGTTTCATTTGACATTATATCGAATTTTTGTCTAAGAAAATATTGCAATATTGATCGTTTTGGTAAAATCTCATACGAATTATTAGTCGTTTTATTCACAGATGATGGTTTATTTATTTATTTGAATACTGCATTTCATTTATCGATCGTTAATAATTTAGCCTAAAGCCACGAGCAGAATGGCGAATAAATCGTTCAGGACGTATCGAGGGCGAGGTGCCTCGCGAGCGCTTGCAATGAAAAATTGTATGCAGGCAAACACTAGAGCGCGAGTTATGCATTGTGTAGCTGAAATCAATGTCACTCTCTTGCGTTTAAGATCTCGACGAAAAATAAAACCGTTCAAATACATTAAAAACTAAAGTTTTGACAACGGTGTACAATCGATTGGCTCACCACGGCACTCAATGAAAAGCAAATACAAACATTTAACAGTTTAAACATAGTGTCCTTAAAAATGTCTTGTTCTTAAAATTAGCGTGGTAGTACGAAGAGATTAGCATGTATTTAAGGGACCAATCTAGTATTTGTGCATTTTAAAAAATCGATTTTTTTCTTTTAATTTTTAAAGGTAAATACCTCTGAATATTGTGTTAAAATTTCTTTGAGTGATTCAAGTCTTTTAAGGATACTTTCCTCTACTTCGTGTAAGTATATATTATTCACATAATTTATATAAAAAAAAACTTTAAATGCATTTTTCTCGAAATGATGTTTTTCCCGGCGGTCGTTTTGTCTGATATTTCGGCTTAACGTTGTCGAGCATGTGTAAAATGCAGGAAACTGAAAAACAAAAAAAAATGTAGTTTTATATGCGGCTCAAGAGCTAACACGTTTTATATTGTAGCTTGAGTAAAAAAGTAATAAACCCCATAAATAATTATATGGCCTTAAAGAGCACAAAATTACCTTTAATTTGGTGCATGTAAAAATTCTCTAAGTCCTTCAGAACCGAAGATACAGCTATTTGAAGTTTTACTGAACATTCAAGTATCATGTCAACTGGTCTATGAAAATGACAGATTTAATGCTTTAATTCTCGGTGAAACTTCAAACAGCTGTATCTTCGGTTCTAGAGGACTTAGAACGTTTTTATATATACCAAATTAAAGGTAATTTTGTGCTCTGTAAGTTTATATACTTATGTTTGAGGTTTGAGTTTGCCTAGCATGTGTAACATGTAAAGATCTAAGGCTATACTTTGTTTTAGGAGCCTTTTTTGCA
>CACVKI010137133.1:5471-74268 GCA_902732785.1 Trichogramma evanescens | reverse complement strand
ATCAATAGATGGCGTTACCGACTTATGAAAGTCTCGAGATTCATGAGAGAATGGCAACGATATATCTTTGAGTTGTTTCATTCATTTTTTCTAAATAATCGTAAGTATTGGTACTAAATAGGCTGTACATCACGGTAAATTTAAAATTTTAAAATTCCGATCACGGCGCTGGAAAGCTGAGAAAAAATCCTATCAAAAAAGTCAATAAAAAAAATTTTTTTTTTGTTGAGATTTTAGGTACCTTTCCCCCCTTAACTTTTTCGAGCCATTATTGACAAGTTTCGAAGAGCTCAGTTCGGCTCCTTGATTAGTTTAATTGAGCCATTACTTTTTTAATAAAAAAAAATTGTTTTAAAAAATGTTACGTACTGTGTCACTCTGGTCAGAAGATGATGGCTCCATTTTTCGGCTTCTTGACAAGATAACACAGCTCTGCTTTCCACAGTCGTAAATTGAGTGAACGAGTGATTTGTTCATTGTTTGTATATACTCGAATTTCCAAGGACTGAAAGTGGGTAGGGGAAATGAAATAGCCCAGATGTGTGTGAGATTAAATGTCGAATTTTCATTTATTGCGATACATGCAAAACCATGATTGGAACCAACAGTTTTCATATCTCCTAATTGCATAATGTTATCTAAAACTTATGTAAGCCTTTGCTTAATTAATTCGTTTGACCCTCCTTAAAAGTAAAAATATAAGTGCAACGTTCCATAGGAAAACACACGGGGAGGGGGGTAAGGCTCGGTATTACAATTAAAATGTAATGGGCGTATTTTCAAGAGGATATTTACAAAAAATTGATGAATTTATACAAGTGATGCCTTTACTACTACTATATATGGCTTATAGGATATAGCAAAACAGCGTATGTGAATATTCTTTTTTCATCAAACTATTTACAAATCGTAAAAACTTATGATTCAATACTTTGCGTATCTTTTCTTATATAAAAAAAAATCCTAAAATATACACGTCCTCGCAGCAATTCGAGCACGTCTCTCTACTCTTAATTTCTTTGTAAAATACTCACATTGTTTTGTTTTTCGTTGCTTTTATATTATTTAATAAATAATTATATTATAGCGAGCTAAAACGATGTAACAAAATGTCTTAGAGGCCTAAGGAAACAATAAAATCTTACCGAGTACTTCGTGAATTAAACAAAAAAATCAGTTCTAAATACGTATAGTAAATATTTATAAATAAATAATATATCGCATCTAGAAAGGAATAATATCTAACGTTTGTATAATCTGTATGTACAGCCGCACGTACAACGAGACTCATCGTCCTCGCTCTCGTACAGCAAAATAAAAAATATTTGAAGTATATTTTGGAACTCTTTGACTAAACCATTCGTACGCGTCGCAAACGAACGCAGTCCTAAACTATAAATAGTCGTGGCGCGATGCGACGATAACTTTGTCGTCGTTCGTCTATCTGACCGCGACGCCGTTGATGGTGATGCCGTTGCGATTGACCGGCTCGGCCTCGTAGTGACCCGCCGAGCGGCCGTTGTTGTAAGTCCTCCGGCCGTTGGTGCCGTAACCGTAGGTGCTACCGGTCATGCTGTAGGGATTGTCGTAGAGGCCGTCCTCCGGGACGTTCTCGTACATGGTCGTCGTGGTGCCGTCGTTGAGGGTCGCGTAAGACATGACCGCGGCGTTCTGGTCCTCTTTGCGCTCGGCCGCCTGGACGTTTTCCGTGTTCTTCACCGGTGTCGCTTTGCGTCTGCGCAAGTCGATAGCATTGCATTAGTTCAGCCGATTATCCTGGCAGATCGTTAACGAAGATAATTTAAAAAATGATACTTACAGCCTGAGATAGATTATACCGATGATTATGAGTATGACGATGATGATGGCAGCGGAGATTCCGACACTGGTCCCGACACCCTGGACCTCGGCCATCTCGTGCGTGGATTCTGAAAAATATCATTGTATCCAATGAATATAATTGGTACTCGATAATTGGATATTTCAATAGTCAAAGTCGTTCAGATTCTTACCGATGCACTTTGGTTCCTCGCCGCTCCACAATCCAGTATCGAGGCACTTCCTGAGGAAGAGACCCGATCTCTCGAACTGCGGCAGGCAATGGTATTCGGCGGCGCCTCCGAAGGTCGTCGTACCGTTCACGACGATGACTCGGCCGTTCTCGATCAGTGGCGGGTGTTTACAATCGACAGCTACAAAATAAGAAATCAGCGATGTCGGTTGGTTTTTAACCGGGCGACGCGTAGTCGGTAAAAAAATAAAAGAGCCAAAACGTACCGAAACACGAGGGCGACGAGCCGCTCCAGGAGCCGTTGTGTTGGCAGATCCTCGTGGCGTTGCCCTCCATTATGTAGCCGCGCGGGCAGTTGTAATGAGCCACACCGCCGACGCTGTAGGTCGACACCTGAGCGCTGGCCATACCGATCTTATCGGGCTCCTTGCACTTGATCTCCTTGCAGAGGGGTGGCTCGCTGCTCCAGGTCGCGTTCTCCAGGCACTGTCTCCTGGCGAAGCCGTCGAGCTCGTAGTTTACGTCGCACTCGTACAGGGCCGCGGCGCCGTAATACGTGACGTTCGACGTCAGCGTGTACCTGCCGTGCTGGATTTCCTCAGGCTTGCCGCAGTCCACGTCTAGAAAAAATGGCGTGAGTAAAGTATACTTGTGTAGATTTGCAGATAGATGACTCGTAAAAAAATGGCAACTCACAGACGCACTGGGGCACGTCACCGCTCCACTTGCCGTTCTCCTCGCAGGTGGAGAGCGAGTCACCGACGACCTTGTAGCCGCGCTCGCAGCGATACTTGGCCAGGGCGCCGATCTTGTAGGAGGTCGCGCCGGTGTTGGAGTTCTCGGCGGTGCCCGTCCTGATGAGGGTCCTGCCGTACATGCGATCGTTGCCCGTCAGCGACAGGATGCCGTGCTTGGCCAGGGTCGGCTCGAGGCAGCGGATCTCCTCGCACTTGGGCGTCGCGTCGCTCCAGATGCCGTTGTCGAGGCAGTAGCGCCTCGAGCTGCCGTTCAGCCGGTAATTCTTGGCGCAGCTGTAGGCGATCTCGCTGTTGAGGTAGGTCGTGCCGTTGACGTAGTCCACCGAGCCGTTGGGCACGGGCAGCACCTTGCCGCAGTCGATGACTATAAAATAATAATGCATCACTCGATTAGCTCGATAAGCGCCTCGCGATAAACACATTTCTGCAAAATGCTCTGCGGGGCAGCACTCACACTGGCAATGGGGCAACTGGCCGGTCCACTCGCCGTTCTTGTCGCAGGTGTGCTTGGCCTGTCCCCGCAGCAGGTAGCCCTCCTCGCAGTGGTACTCGATGGTGCTGTGCACGTAGAGGTCGTAGCCGACGACGTAGCTGCCGTTGGGCACCTCGGGCTCCTCGCAGGTGATGAGCTCGCAGCTGGGGCTCGGGTGGCTCCACTTGCCCTCGCGCGTGCACTCCTGCACGGGCTTGCCGTCGACCCAGTAGTCCTCGTCGCAGCTGTACTCGACGACGCTGCCGACGCTCGTCGTGCCGTTCAGCAGCTGGGCCCGGCCGTGGCTCAGCTGGGCGGGCGAGCCGCAGTCCACGTAACGGCATTCCGGCCGTTTGCCCGACCACTGACCTCCGATATCGCAAGTGAGTACCTGTAATAATATCGCAAGCGCGCCACCGTTTATATATAATATATCATTTATTATCCGACAATTCCAATCTCAATGCGACTCCTTTCACTCGCGATTGTGCGTCTGTCTCTCTGCGACCGTGTCCGTGAGTGTGTACATGTGTGTCCGTGCCAATGCGACGTAACAACCTCCACGACGATTTCTGTTTAATAATTTTTCTACTTTCGAATAATCGTTGCGAGCTCGTTGTTCGTTGCATTTACTACCGTTAGAAATTTTATATACACGATACTAATTATCGCTGCGAATTAAGAATTTTTCATCTGGCGTGTCGATCGGTGCGCGCGTGACTCGGCAACGTGCTCGATCGGTATCGGCCGCGCGGGCACCTTACAGCCGAGCCACGCGCTGTAACGACGCGCGTGTATCGAGGTTACGATAATTAATTTTAGCCATGCTCTCTGGTCTGTACTGGCACACCCACGCGCGCGCGACGCACAAAAATTCGAAGTATTTGTTATTGGACTTACGTTGTCGCCGAACAGGACGAAGCCTTTTTGACAGGTGTAGGTCGCCTTGGAGCCGGTGCGTTTGCCGCTGAACGATACCAAGCCACCTTTGATCTCCGGTGGTTCGGGACACCAGTCGACTGGAAATCGAATAAATGAGTAAGAAAAAAAGGGGAAATATCGAAGATAAGAAGGATAATAACGAGTCGAGGTGACTTACACAAACACTGGGGCTGATGGCCGCTCCAGATGCCGCCGTCGCCACACTTTCTAGCCGTGTCGCCAACGAGAGTGTAATTTTCCTCGCATTTGTACTCGACTATCGCTCCGTGGGTCGTCCGGCCGTTCAGCAACTTGACTCGACCGTGTTCCGGCGACTCGAGCTCTCCGCAGTCCACGACTATGCGCATATTTACAAATAATAATTATTTACTTTCATTATTTATCATCATCATCAAGTTAAAAATAGGGATGAATGCACGATTTTTGAGTACTCGATTGTTTTCAAGTTAGAGTACCTAAAAATGTTCGCATACTTTAATTTTTTCATCTCGACTTGAATCTTACTCATTCAGTTGGAGTCGAAAAAAATCATGAGTCAATAATATTAAAAGATGCTATAAGACAGCTGAACTTACATTTACAGGTTGGCGGCGAACCGCTCCAAAATCCACTGGACTCGCAAGTTCGATTCTTCGAGCCAATGAGCATGTGTCCGTCGGGACAGGCGTACTCGATGGTCGAACCGATCTTCCGATTCGTGCTCAAAATCGTCGTGTTCTCGGACTTCTCGGGACTGCCGCAGACAGAGGGCTCTGCAAAGAAAAGGCACGCGTAGCGTTGAAAATCTCGAAGTGAATCGTGTATTCGATTCGCGAGGTTGATATTTTCGGTACAACTCACTGCTCTGGCAGATCCAGTGAAGATAGTCGAGATTGCAGCCGACGTCGTTCCAGAGCCAGGAGCGTCCACCGTCGAACACGACGCAGTTCTGCTCTCGATTGTAATTATTCGGCTGGTCGGCTGCCCACTGCGGTTTCTGTATCAC
The DNA here is from genome assembly GCA_902732785.1 of Trichogramma evanescens. Taxonomy (NCBI): domain Eukaryota; kingdom Metazoa; phylum Arthropoda; class Insecta; order Hymenoptera; family Trichogrammatidae; genus Trichogramma; species Trichogramma evanescens. The sequence goes on along the minus strand of CACVKI010137133.1, from coordinate 69,100 downwards.
CTCGCCTGCAAACGTAATTGAATGCGCGACGCGCGCACACACACAAACATTATATATCGCGTGTGGTATACGCGGAACAGGTGCTGCATAATATGCATACACAGTATGTATATCGTATCGCTTACACTGTGCGACGCTCTGGTACTTAACGTGTATGGAAACGAGCGATTGCGACAGAAATCGATGGTCTAAAGCGATGAGAAAAGACGCGTACGCGAGCGGCCCCGTTCTCAGCTATAGCTCGGCTATGATATACCTTGCAGCGCACTTACGTAGTTGCACTTGTGGTACTTGAGAGCGGTACACGATAGTAGGTACATTGTTGAGTTGCCGAGTTGGAATTCAAATTTTTACACGGCTGTCACAATCGGCCCCGGCCGACACGCGTATAATTAATCGCGCGATTTTATCGGCTCCCCCCAATCGGCTAATTACGTTACTTATATGCTACGATAATGGTAGGATGTGGCTTACCATCGACCCACTTCCAGGGCGTCGGCGCGGTGGACGGCTCCTTCTGGGCGCCGATCCAGACGAACGTCGTCTTCAGTTTGCTCTTGCGCCGCTCCAGATTGTTGGTCACGAAAGTCGTCGCGGCTCCCTGCTCGAGCAATGCAACACGTAAATTATGAGCGTAACGAGGATCGAAGACGCTACTTATACTCGCGCGTTCGGAATCGCGATTGGAAAAGTTAATGGGATATTTGTTGCGAGTGCTAGTAGCGCAGCGAAGCGGCTTCAGCCTGGCATTCGCTGGCTCGTTATTCGTGACGATCGGTTCATGAGCATCGTTGTGACGTACCTTGATGAAGCCGTGCACGAGGTCGCCGCCGCGCGACTGGCAGTAGCTCCGAGCCGCCTGGAACGTCTTGCCGCCGAACGCGAACTCGTAGCAGGTCGAGTTGAAGGCGGCCAGATCGGCGTCGGCTGCGGTACCGGCCTGGGCGCACTTGTCCACCGAGAACTCTGCAATATGACATTCGTGCGCATTATAGATACTTGCCGGATTACGACGGACGATGCAATGTAAATTTTTTTTATTAATAAAAAGAGACTCACCATCCGTGGCAAAGACCTCGACTTCGCAGATGCTGAGGCTGCTCTCGACGCCAACAAGCTGCAGGTAGACGTACTGGCCGATCAACGCGCGAGCGCACGTGAACGTCTTAGTCATGCCCTCCTCTGCAACAAGAACGAGACAACAAAAAGGAACCACATTTTTTCGTCTGCCTATGATATGTATAGAGCCGAGGCTGCGTTCCGCTTTTTAACGTACCGATCGTTCCGGGGAACCAAGCGCATAATGGATTTCTCTGGAGCTCGGCGCTGCTGTTGCCGACTCGAATCTCGATGTCCTGCAGAGGTTGGTGACCTGCGCGATCGCCATACACAGCAGCAGCAGCAGCAGCAGCACAATCAGTAAAATAATCGTTTTAGAAATAAAATGCAAAATTACGCTTATGTACAGCTTACTCTATTGTCGAGGAATGCGCAAGCGTTAAAAACCGACGCGTTACGCGCGTGTAATTATCTTGTGCGCGCGGCGCTATTATAATGTACAGACAAGTGCAATCATCCGTAAACGAGTAAAATAATAATAAAGTTGCCGATTACAAAATCGACACTTGTTGCGTGCGCTACACAAGTTAATACAGCGCGAGTTGCGTATAGCGAGCGAATTGCGGCGCGCGTATATATTGTAATAACTCACCGCAACAGCCTCGGGTGGTCACCCTCACGACCTTGACGGCGTAGGGCTTGAGCAGGTCGACCCTCCACCAGGGGCTGTGCTCCTTCTGGGTCTCGGTGCATCGTTTGCCGTCGTGCTCGGTGCTGAAGTCGCCGTCGTTGGCGTGGCTGGCGTCACCCCCTCGCACCGTCGTCGACTGGTTGGCCGGTTTTCGGTAGCCGACGTTCACACCTGTTTAACGCATGCACATAAATGAAATTCGCACGCATATAAAACGACGTGCAACACACACCGACAGCTTGCGTACACATGTATCGTGCGACTCTTTGACCATGTTTATATGCACACATACAAACTCAAGCGCTGTTGCATAAGCCGGAGTACTGAATAGGCCTTATAATTTTCCGTTTTTCCTTTCAACCGCGCGCGAGAGAGAACATGTAAGTTCTCCGGGCAGGTATAATGCACTGCATATGGTGCACGCCGTACAGACGCGTTATGCATTCATAGACACGTATACACGTAGAGCAGAGTCTAGCTGGGGCGATTTTTTGCATTCGAATGCCGATGATCGTGCGCGCGCGAGCTGAGAGTTTCTAGCGTATATTCTCCCATAACGAGATCGAAGAGCAGCAGCAGCCGAGAGTGTGAGAACCGGAGAAAGGATTTCCCCATTGGAGCTCGGAGGGATTTATATCGTTGGAAACCACCCACACACAGCTGCCGGGGCCTATTTGCAGCGAGAAATTTCGGCCGAATTTCTGTGTGCGTGCAAAGTCGATAGATTTCACCGCGCTGCATCTATTATATTACATTTTTAGGCTCTTCCTTGTACCCGCACTCGCCTCACTCGTTACATGCGATTGTTAACGCGCTCATCGTCACGTTCGATATATCGTTAATAAGCCATTTGTGCAGGCCGAACGCGTAGATGCACAGTCAAGTGGCCCCGATCGAAAGTTATGAAAGTTATTACATGTAGCTCACGTTTTTTCCCTTGCGTCTCGATCGGTTGGCAACGATCTCTTTTTTTTCAACACACGCCCGTGCGAGTGTTGTTTTTGAGATAGAAAGAGTGCGAGAGAGAAGAGAGAGAGAAAGAGAGATAGATCGATCGCGAAATCCGGATGGCCTGTGTGTGCCACACGCGCGCGAGGCTCTTGATGCAACGCCGCATAACAACTGCCAAGAACCGATCTCGGGCCGATTTTAGTCTACACGTGTATATAGGCTCGAGCGATAGAAAAGAAAAAAGAGCATTGCGTAAAAGAGTTTCCGTTTCGCTCGGCCTTTTTTTTTCCTCCATCGTCTCTCGCTCGCTGATATTTATGTATACACGTGTTCGACGAGCTCTATCTCGACTCCTTAATCTCTCTCTCTCTCTCTCCCTTTGCGGAGCGTCAATTGTTTGTCCGCGATGCACGAGCGAGCTGCTGCTACTACACCGAGCGATGATGCTGTTGTTACCACTATTAGTCTTTTTCCCCTTCGTTTCTTTATCGACTTACCGCAAGCTGGTAGCTCTCCCTGCCATTTTCCACGACTGTTGCAGATCGTATTGTTGGATCTGAAAGAAATACAGGTTTGTTTTTTTTACAATTTATTTGCAAATGACACGGCTTTTATATAGCAGAGTGCGAGTCACGTTATCGATGTATACAGTTGCGAGCTTAATTCCAACTTTCTCGCGCGCGCTCGCTCGCTGACACCGACAATATTCGCGATATCCAAGTCAAGTATGGCAGCGACATTTAAATGAAAATCGTTGCACCGCTGTCAAATTCGAAGATGTCGATCGAAAGTCAACCGCGCCAGCTCGATATCGCCTCGTCGCGCGCGCCTTTCTTGGCAACGGGTAACGCGCCCGGCGCGTTTGAAAAGTGAAATTCCTGCACATTGTGATACGCAATTGAATATCGCACGCGTAACGATCGAAGCTCGGGGAAAACAAAACAAAAAATGAAAGCAAATCGGTATACGTAAATAATATAATCAGTCGTTATAAATGTAACGACGCACGACATTGCCAACGTAGCTCGTATCGTAATCCGACGTGTACACTCGAGGGATGCATTATAATGTACGGCGGCGTAATCGAAGCTGCATTTATATAGAAATCGAGACGTACGGCACACGACAATGTGATTACGCGCGGAAGCGATCGCGATATGCCATCGCGTCGAGGACGATTATATTGTTTCTCTGTCTTTCTCTTTATGGTAGCCGTGTACGGTCACGCGAGCCTCGACTGCAGCAGCTTCCGCGTGTACGTCGTGTTGTGTCGTAGTACTTGCACGGGACGTGTCAACCTTTGGCGCGACCGAGACTTTCGTCATTCCGAGGCGACGCGCACGCGACCGCACGGATGTATTATGCTTTATCGAATTAATCAGGATTGTTTATTGGATTAATCAAAAGTTACCGATCTCGTATAATTGCGTCAGGCGCATAACAGCAAAAAGTCTCGCCTATTTCGTTCATTAGATCGTTTATGAAACACAGTGTATACATCGATAATTAACTGCTGTATCAGTAATTAATAAAGCAGCTTGAGAAACGTATACATAAAAGCATATTATACTAGTCAGAACTTACCCAAAGAGCTCGTAGCCGGGATCGCAGGTGTAAGTGGCGATCGTGCCGACTCTCAATGATTCATCCGACAGCGAGACCCTCGTGTTCATCGGCACAGCCGGATGGCCGCATCTCCTCTCTGCCATCAAAAAACAATAAATTTTTTCATTTCATTTCATTTTTTTTTATTTCAAACAGATCGAGCTCTGCTCGTGAGCTCGTGGAGGAAGAGGAGAGATCTGATATTGTTTCAATGGAACTACATGTACGCGAATACATACACGGGGCTATATATTTTATATGCTGTATACCGAGATCGGGATAAAAGAGCTGTGTATAAATACGTGTGCTATTTACTGACGGATTCACGATCTTATTGCGCGATTTCGACATTCTCACTTATGTTTCATATTTAAATTTATCCACGCGCGTATATTATACTTGTGTGTGTGCCAGTGATCAGCTACGACGTCTCGAGCCTGAATCATCGCCAATATTATATACATTTGACGATTTTTCGATCGAATTTTCGAGCTCGTTCGGCCGATTGAATCGCGTATAACGAAAAGAAATTTGTTGCGAATTGGCGTTCAAGAGCCTTCGCCAAGACCTTATAAGTTCGGGAAAGTCGCCGCAAATAAGCGCGTTCGCGATCTTATTTTACTAATCGACTTTGCATTTCTCTCCATAGCGGCGCATTAAATGTGCGAACGAAACGCTATTTTCGACTATAAACGTGCCACGGAGTCCTTGAGCGATAAATATAACATAAACATCTGCTGCAAGGAGCTCGTGTGTGTGTGCGCGCCTTTGAAATACAATTTTTGTAATCTACATTCTGCGCGGAATATTTCTCGGAACGCGATCGCACGAGCTCTGCTCGCTGCAACAACAAAAAAAAGGAAAATAAAATGAAAAGGAGAAAAAAACAAGCAGCCGCAGTCGGTAAAGAGATGCTTAGGAAAAGATAATTGATTCGCGTATACCATATAAAAGTCGCGATTTCACATGGAAGCTCGTGGTGCAGAGGTGTGCAGGCAGTCAGGCAGCAGCAGCTCGGCAGCATCGCGGGCATAGAAGAGACCCCGACTTTCTAATCGAGTAAGAGAAGGCGTGATGCGAGAAAGAGATTACGATCGCGTCTGAATATGTGTGTGAGTGTATAGCTATATTTGCCGTGTATATAATGTATCGGCGAGAAGCGTCACTCGAGCTGTTTGTTTTGTGCGGCATGGCAGCTAGTATATACACGAAAACAAACCTCACGAAAATCAACTCGTCGTGTGCATCGTGTGCAATACGCACGTGTGTCAGTGGTTTTAAATTGATATTATATTAAGCTGGCTAATGCACTGTCTAATGAGTGGAAATATATTTCCAAGCAATTGACACTACGCGGAAATAGAAAAGGACAGCTCGCCTGTGGCGGCGGCAGTGATGCACCGCGGCGCACGACGAGTAATTTTGCAACGCAGTGCGCCTTTCGCGTTTAATATTTTATAAATTCGCACCCGTAACGCCGCCGCGGGGTCGTCACACTCCGCCTGATGGCAAATCAAGCGCTACCTCCGTGTAGCAGCCTCGGCTATTATTAATGTTTATTTCGTAACTCGACAACTTTTCTCTCTCTCTCTCTCTCTCTCTCGCTTTATTATCTTTTACTATCTCTCCCCGCGACCAATACTCATTACCCGCTGCCGTACATGGACTTTCATTATTATTAAATGCGAATAATTCAGCTTATGAAAATGATGAATTAAATGCTGCTGCTGCGGCAGCTCCGCACCAAATACATATCAATTTCCATTCCGCAAGCCGAATGATCGTTCGTCTGCGCGCGGCTCTCTCGGGAGCGCGGGCCCGGCTCGCAAAGATCGCAAGGGCCGATATCGGCTCCGAGAAGTATCCATTAGGCCGATAAATATAAGCATCAATCTGCACCACTGAAACTTTCCTCGCGCATATGAATAATAAATCTCTCGATCACGAGGCTCTAATAGCCCCACGCGCAGCAGCAGCAGCAGCAAATAAAAAATGAATCTGATTGCGGTGTCCGGCGTAGTCGTCGCTTGCTTGCGCGCACTCGGCAGCTGTCCCGATATATCGCGCATTTATTTATGTACAGCCGATTTTCGAACTTTCTATGCACTCCCGTATATAATACCGTTGTTTTATTTAAAGGGCGTGTTTGCGCCCGCTCTTGTACGTGAATTTCACATAAATGCAAATCGTGCCATATTTTCCGTGGGATAGCTGTCTATTTTGGTGGTAATATAAAATAACAGCAGCAACATATTCTTTGTCTACTCCGCGGCTGCGTATACGATGCACAAGCGAGCTACTTTGACCGAATTTTCGTCTCGAGACGCTCCTTCAAGGTTGCAGCGCGCGTCAAAAAGGGTACTTATAATGCGCGCGCGCGCGTGTGCGAAAAAATGTACGCCTCATTGTTGTGTGTATTAAAGCTCGCGCTCGCGATCTCGCCTTGTACGAAATCCCACGCATCTTTGCACAGAGGCTCGGGTCGCGGGGCATTGTTAGCATACCATCAGTCCTACATAAACGCGTGCATACGCGGCATAATGCGCGCCAAGAGAATACACACACACACACAGAGACGCAGCACACACATAATCGGCAAATTGCACGTTTGCGCGAATATAGAAATTTGCCAGCGGCCGCGAAGAAAACTCGGCTACACAACTACACATGCACTCGTATACGTGTTTGCAGCTCTGCTGCGGGGAAAAGTGATGACCGCTGCCGTGGCGGCGGCGGCAGCAGTGGCACATATGCATTACGCGGCTCGTCGGGAGGCAAACAAAAAAAAAATTAATGCTCTAGATATGCGCGTGTGTATAAACGCGGATGCGATCGCGCGCGTCTTTTTTCAAGAAAGCCTCGACGCACGTATGCGGCTCGTGTACTTGAATTTAATTATAAAGCGAGCGAGCGACCGACTTTTACGTTTAAATATTGTTATTTTTTTTTAATTGGAATTTACATTGGAACTGATGTAATTTTATTTTACACTTGGCATAGAGAGAGAGAGAGAGAGAGAGAGAGATAAATAAATCGGCGAGTTGGCGCAGACAATGCAATATTACGATCGTCATCGCGATTATATTCCATGTTAAAATATTTATAATATCTCAATAAGCGCGCATGTAAACTGCTGGCTGGAGAGCGAGAGATACAGCCAAGAATTTTTCTCATTATATGGCATTATCTATGAGGCTGGACTGACACAATGCTACGTGCCACGTGCTGATTAAGTTTTGATCTATACACGACTGCGCATGAAACGGCTGGTAATTTATGTTTCTCCGTTCAGCGGCCGATCGTTGCCGTAATATCTGGAAAATACTTGGCTAATGTGATCATTGACTCAAGCGTGGATAACTAATCGAATCTTTTCAACGTTTAGTCCCTTTTGAAACGGTGTAAGTACGTGTACGTACGTATGTATACCGAGCGCAATTTGAGTGCAGCCAATGTACAGAGGATACATTTGCACGAGAGGAGATAATTGAATGTTTCTCGTTGCAGGCGGCGTGCAGGCTATACATTATAACCACACAAAAGGTACAAAGCTAAAGCAGCATCGCGGCGCTGAACTACTTTCACCCTCTTTTCTAGGAGAGAAATTGATTTATGTACACTCATCGACGCGTGTATCGTTTATCGATAAGCTCCAGCAGCAGCAGCAGCAGCTCTCGTCTATAGCGTGCGCTTTTAATACTATAATAAATGCAGCCGCATACGGAGGAGCAGCAGCTCTCACTTATATGTAGGAAGAAAAAAAAAGAACATAGCCACGGCTAATGAGCCTACTTGTATATGCGCCCGTTCGGATGCTATACAAGAGTTGCGGCTGATCGCGACGATCGAGATGCAGGATTATATATTTGAGCTCGCGGGCGTGTGTATAAACACGTCCCATTCATTTTTGCCGTATCACTTCCGACACTGCCCGAGCCTGCAGCCACGCACTACACTGCCAAGGACACGAGCAGTCAGTCTCATGATGTAGAAAGTCGACGCGCGTTCGCGAATGCCAGATTTTTCATACTTGTTCTTGTAGCAGCTCCCGAGATCGGCCACGATAAGAATCTTCGTTAACAGAAAGAACTGGCCGAGGGAAAAAACGATTAAACAAAGCTTTTCCGACTCTCGGAGTGGTCTCGCAGTTACCCATTGTATCATCTCGAAAGAAGCTCGTATTAGAGGCTGCTCGATAGCTCTTTATTACCGCTGCTTGGCTGCGGTAACGCTATAAATATCCCTGCGCTCTCACTTTATATGCTCTCGAGACAATGCAGAAAAGACACATATGGAAACTACATACGGCTTGGATTCGAACAATCGATCGCCGATCATTGTTTCGTTTCTTTGAATTTATTTTAATTCTACGGTTTTTTGCACTCGATCGCTTTTTCGACTTACGTACGTATTATCCGTCATAATTCTCAGAGCGGAGCTCTCGGTTTTCTAAATTGACCCGCGCGATCGATACTCTCGACCGCTGACCGAGCTGCAGAAACTTTCCTGTGCGCACTCGACTCCGTAGAGTGCGTCAACGGAATTACACTGCCAATTCAAAAAGTATCGGCAAGGAGTCGATTTTTCGTACGACTAATTAAGTGCCAGCGCCACATAACTCGTCGATAAAATCCACGCGGAATACGTGACGCAACTCTTAAACTGCGAACACATCTCTCGCGATCGAATGCAACAATAATAAAGTAAGGAAGCAAGATGAGATCTACACCGATTGTCGGATTTTTCGCATCGAGCTTTTTCCATTCCACTGTATTATTATTATGGGCGTGCACGCGTCTATTATAAAAGCTGCCACATTGTCTGTAATATGTAATGCATCTCACGTTCGTGTAGTTTGCGGCGCTGCCGTTGATGAAAAATATCAAGCCGATATAAAGTAACGTAAGCCTTTACTCTTTATATATACCAAGCCAATGAAATCGTAAACAACGACGAAGACGAGGACTACAACGACGACGACGAGTTGGTCTCTGGCGAACTTTCTCTCGCGCGTGCGCGCCACGATCGCTGCTGCCTACTCATGGCTATGGGCTTTCTCGCGAGTGCGCCAACTTGGCAAGTGCACGTTGTTGCGCTACGAGTACAACAGGTGAATGTTAACCTACGTCTATATAGGTAGGTTGCTTGCTCGGTGCAGCCATATTTATCGTATAGGACGATGGAAAATCATACGGCCGAAACAAAAGTTTCGCCTCGGTTCGCAATTGTGCGGGCGATAATATGCACTCGGGCTCTCGCGGAATTGTCGTTGTCGGAAGGTCGTCGATCCTATTACGAATAATGGCTATTGTGGCTGCTCTTATCCGCGTGCTCGCCGAGCGGCGCCGGAAATATACGTTCTGCGCGATATATTATAGAAGCGTTAAGATATTATACGTCGCGTTTTAATTGATAATTATAAAAGAGTATATTACTCTCGACGCGCTGCTATATACTTTCTCTTTTTAGCTCTATTATAAAGCTACTTGTACTAGAGATCGCGGATAGATCTGCGCTGCCGCTATATGAGGAGAGGAAAAACACCTTGGAGCTTTTTGTTGAGCTGCTTCTCTCGGCTAGCCGCAAAAGCGTGTAATCAAAGAAAAGGTTGAGATGCTGCACAGATCGAACAATTAAAGTTGCATTACGGAGCTGCAGAGAGAAGTGCATTGCGGTTCACGTTATTCATTAGGCCAATTGCGCCGCTCGCTCTATCGTTGTAACAGCGCAACAACATCAACAACGGAGCAACAAAGAAAGATCGGCACGGGAGCTTAATGCGCTCGGGCCGGCCTGACCTTGCTCGGATCCTGTGCAATCATCATTACGCGCGTAAGGAAGGTAGAGGAATTGCCGATGCGCCTTGAGGGTGGTCCCTCCGAGGAAAAATCCAAATTCCAGCGAGATATCCTGTAAAGCCACGAAGGATGCTCGCGGTATGCAAACAAAAGGAGATATTCCGTGCGGTATGCGTACCATGCAGGGATCACGAGTCTCTCTCTCTCTGATACTTTGGTATTCTCGGTTGTCGCGTTGTGCGGCTTTTATTTTATACACATATACTGCACGTAAAAGTACGTTGTATAGGCTTTAGACGTGTATACATACGGGTGTACGCGGCGGTCGCGCGGGGTCTGGGTCACTCGGTTACTATACTGCATGTATATACCTACTCGGGAGTGCAGTCGCGGCGACGGCGGCGGCGGCGGAGAGCGTCAAATTCCCAAATGTAACGGTGCTCTTCTTCTTTTTCGCGCGCTGACCGACCGAGCTGCAGCGTATATACACGACACGTTTCCAATTTATTTCGCTTGTATACACGCGCGTAAACAGACGCGACGCACAGCGGCTGCACGTATATACCGATCCGCGCAAGGATTATATATTGTGCGGTATAAAGGGTGTACATGAAATTCGTTATTCAACTCGCGCGCGGCTAACCTCTATATATATCGGGCTCGCGTCACGCTTCGCTCGCCTATACAATATAAGTCGCTGCCTGTGTTGTGTTTTATTTTTTATTTATTTTTTTTACTCGCAGATTTATCGGGCACGAGTGACACGAATTCGCGCGATGCTTAAATTGAATAACGAATGGGGGCCGTCTCGCGCGCGGCTCGCGTAAAGAAACGCGCGATAAGGAAAAACAAGAGTTGTTACAATCAAATTTAACGAACTGGAGTACACAATAAGTATAGGAAAATGAGTGAAAAAAATATATATAAATGTGCGCGGAGCTATGCGAGGTGCACGGCTCGCGGGCTTTTTCATAATTAAAGCCGATCGTAGCCGAGCGCAGAGAGCAGCAGCTCTCGTAATGTCATTTCTGCTTTAAGAGACTTGCCGATCGCAAAGTCACGACTCTTGCCATTAAGGCGAATTGGGAATTAGCGAGCCGCGACGTCGTATAAGAGCAGCAACAACAACAGCAGAGATATAGCCGGTCTACAGCCGCAGAATAAATGTATATAGGTATGTAGGATAGCAGCTGGACATTAGCGTGTGGCTGCTGCAGCACAGATATGATTCATAGCACGACTGCAAAATTAATGCCAACCGATCGGAATGGAGATGCGTGCTCAATGCGCCATGTATAGCCGTAATGCTAAGAAGAAGACGACGATATAGGTGCACAATGTATTTATGCACGTTGTTGTTGCTGTTGCTGTTGTTGCGATGTTATTCGACGAGCTGCGGAACACGAGGTTTCTCATGTATAATATGTATATATGTATACGAGGAGCAGCAGCGCACAAGGAAGCATCGCTCCGATCTTTCGCGGCTTCGTGTATGGGTCTGTATATACATCGAGCGTGTATAAGCGCTCCTCTATAACGTAACAGCGAGATCGCGATCATCCCGCAGCGCGTGTATAATGTACAATACAACAACAAAGACGTCAATTTTCGTTGACGACGCGATATATCGTTTTACGTGCAGCACGCGCCAAGCTGCTCCTTCCCTCATACCCATTGCATATTGTCTGCGTTGCATGCGATGTTTAACGATACTTTGGCGAATTCGACCTTTGTTATCTTCAGTGGTGTAATTTATCGTTTTTACCTCTTTTCTGAAAGTCATATTATATTCTAGTTATAATAAAAGCTCCTAAAATATTGGCCTGTTTGTGTGGTCTGCTGCTTGGAAATGCATTAATTAGTGCCATTATTGCTTTTTTGGGCAAGTTTTTGATAATCATATTTTGTATGTCGTGTAGTCCTGGGGCTATTTTGTATTTGAGTTTTTTAATTATTTTGATTAGCTCATTTATAGATACATATTTGATCTCATCTGGAGTCGTAGGAGTATTAATGCCTTGTAAAAAAAGGAAGGTAAATAAATAAATGGCCGATTCTCTGTAAAGTCGAATGGCCAAACAATTTTTTTTCTGCAAATATATTGCAAATATGAAAAACTATGTAAAAAGCTTCCTAAAGATGTCAACTACTGCCTGATAAAGTTTTGTAATTGGTCTTAAAGTTGAACGCAATGTAGAAAAGAATATGTGTCGAAAAACGTGCAAGAAAAGTCTAAAAATTACTGTTTTTGGCCATATTAGGCATTTTGGGCCCATTTTCGACCTTTTTTGCACGTTTTTCGACACATATTCTTTTCTACATTGCGTTCAACTTTGAGACTCATTACAAAACTTTATCAGGCAGTAGTTGACATCTTTAGGAAGCTTTTTACATAGTTTTGGAAAAAAAGTCTGGTTCAAACTCGATTAGATTTCTTGTTTTTTTTTTCAAGTTGTTTACGCCCTATAACCCCACAGGTTGCTCCAATCACTTTGGAATGATTTTTTTCTAAAAATTTGGACAATTTCCAACAAAAAAAGCTCATGGGCCCTTTTACTTTTGAATCATTCAACTCTAATCTAGAAATTATTTGAATATTTGTGATTTTTCCTGAATTTCGAAAAAACGCTAAAATGTCCAACTTTGGACCTCTGAAAAAGCGTCTTAGAAGACCCCAATTTTTCTAACAATTTTTTGGGACAAATCCGACATCGAAAACAACAAGTTTTTCATATTTGCAGGAATCAAATTTTTCTGGCCATTTGACTTCGAAGAGAATCGACCAAATATTTAATAGAACTACTTAATGGCCTCAGCTTCTATTCTACTCTTAAGCCCTGGGGAGGTCGCACTCACTTGAGGCAACGCGCTCAAAGCTCCGTGGCCACCTAGTGGCCAAAATGAGAAGCAGGAGTTCGGAGATAGGTTCGGTAACGTAAAAGACGTTTCGTACATTTAACAAGTGGTCCTTATTCAATGTTAAGTAAAATAACAGATTGCTCTGTTACTTCCAGGGGTATTTTGAGTCGCGTAGAATGTGTTCTGTCAATGTAATTCTAAATTTTGCCTATAAAAATCTACAAAACTAACTTTACGGGGCATGAATCTTAATGCTCTGGAAAATCTGAGAGATATACGACAATGAAAATTAAGTTTTTTAAAAGAATTTTAAGAAACTTTTACGTGAATTATTAATTAATTGTATTGTTCTTAAATTTCATGAACACACGTACATTGAATGTAATTCAAAAATAAGAAAATTTTTTACAGTACACCCAATTGCAGCCGATCGACGCGGGCGCGAGTCGAGCTTACATACACGATATCGATATTCGTTTTGTCCGTTTGTGGCAGGCGAGCAGGAAAGCAGCTAGCGCGCGCAGTCTATATGGGTGCGGTCGCGGCCTATAGGAGGTGTACATAATGGTACCGATCTCCGAGCTCTCGCTGGCGCGCGCCGATCCAATATATGTAACGCGAATCGTAACGGCTCTTTGGCTCTCGGGCACCGAGCGAGATATAACGCGTACTTCGAGTTTTACAACTGTTTTCTCCGTGTATGCGTGTGTGTGTGCGTATGTGCCGTGCGTGCATGCGTCTAGGAATCGAGTCCTCGATCGAGTCGCGGCTGACCGCGTGTGTATTTTTTCACACGTAGCGTACAGTCGTCAACGTTATATATAATAATAAATATAACACTATAGGAGGTATTTAGCCGCATGTGCACCTTGACGCTCTGCAACAGTATTATATTAAACGGGAGCTCGCGAGCTGTTTCATAATGAGTCGCGCAGAAGGTCGAGTCGCCGATACACACGCGCACGCCGCTATTATATAGTCGAGTGCGCGCGAAACAAACCAAAGCTGCTGCTGCGAGCCGTCCGCGCGACTGTTGCAGACGATGATGGTCTCGCGCGACCAAACAAAGAGGCCGAGTAAGCCCGCGCGTGTGCATAATGTAAGCTCGAGGATAGATCCGATCGCGGCTGCATAAGTAGCGGAGTCCAGCGGAGTTTTGTCGAAATTCCGTCGCGGACGAGTATGCATTGCGTATACGTAGTCAGGAGCACATGTAAAGATGCAGCAAGTGCACGTCAGCCTCCATCGAAGAACGTTTACCTCTCGACGAGACGCGCACTACTTAGGATACTGCAACTGCATCGCGACTACGGCCGTGTCGTTATACGCACACTTGTCCCGCGCGCGCGAGAGAGAGCAGCGCGACTTGCGCAAACACACTGCGCTACACTCGACTCGAGCGACGAGAGACCGTATACACGCGCACGTATGTACGTGCGTATACGCAAACACGCGTAGCTGCGGCGCACGCATACATAATGTAAGCTGCAATATGCGATGCATGATATACGAAGGCACGACTCGTCTCGCTGGAAGCTCGAACTTGCGAAACGATTCCGCATATCGCAGCACGTGTACCTATATATACACACAATATACATATAGCAGTTAGCTATATGTACAGTATTTACGTACTGCACTCGCCACCTGTTGCAATTGTATATATAAATGCTGTATACGTGTATAGGAGCTGGTGCACGTACACCTGACACGGTTTACTTCTTTTGCATATATACAATATGCCTGTACGAGCCGCGAGCAGAGGAGCAGAGATGCTGCCTGCGAAGTTAACATATTTTCTCGCTTACGACTCCGCAGCTGCAGCTCCGAGTGATGGATCATCGGAATTGCGGTTCTGTATTGTGTGCAATACCGATATATACGTGTGCTTCGCAGCCGCGCGAGTCACTGACCCTCGATTAGCGATCGCGATCGCGTATTACATACCGGCTATGGTCCAAGCGCCATGCGGCCGATTACCTCCGGTAAATACGTTTCGTTCGAGGATCGCAAATTTATGTAGGAGCATACTCGAATTACGAGATCCTACATTTTCCCAGCGAATTAAAAATCGTCGATGATTCTCTCGTGAGCTGCTGCTGCCGCTGATGCTGCACCCTGTACCACCGCTCCGCGAACCGATCGCAAGCCGAGAGCGGCGATCGAACCTTTTCCTCGAAACAATCATCATCGATGCTGTACGCCGCGGATGAGAAATTGCCTCACGATTCCCAATGCAAAATACCGATCTATAAGCTGCTGCCGTTGCGTCGGTGAAAATTATAGCCGAGATTAGTACCAGCGAGCAGCATCGACAGATTTATCAGTAAGCGCGCAGAGATTACAAGCCGGAGCGTAGAGAAGAAAAAAACTCACGTTTATATACTCGCGAGTCCTATACGAACGAGAGATTTATTTATAGAAGAAAAAAATCCATCGGAGCGAAAGGAATCGGCGGGAAAAATTAGCGCGCGATCGCGACTCGCTGCAGACGTACTTAAAGGATACACGCTCACACTTACCGGCTATAATGCGGATAAATAGTATACATGCAACGAGTCATACACATAGAGCCTCGTATATATACTGCAGGGACAGAGAAGGAACAAGTATGAAGTATATATAAGCTGCTGTCGCCACCGCCGCACGCCGTTCCCGTTCTCACGATAT
The DNA here is from genome assembly GCA_902732785.1 of Trichogramma evanescens. Taxonomy (NCBI): domain Eukaryota; kingdom Metazoa; phylum Arthropoda; class Insecta; order Hymenoptera; family Trichogrammatidae; genus Trichogramma; species Trichogramma evanescens. Next base: position 53,467 of record CACVKI010137133.1, on the reverse strand, counting down.
ATCGCAGATACATGTGCACTCGGCGTGTTGTATTATACCCGCCGCACGGTGGCACACGATATGCCGCGACTTTCTTTACAACTTACTTTTGGTCGTTGGATTTTTTTTTACACGAAAGCAGTGCCCCACGCAGTCGTCGTCGTCGACGCCGATTGTTTATAAATATTTTCATTTTGCTACGACTTTTTTTTACAGCGTATACGAGATGACGAATCGTAATCGCGACCGCAAAAACGACGACAACGACGACTGCGTGCGCGGTGTGCACTTCGTGCCCTACGCGGCCACCGCGAGAGCGCAAGACCGTCGACAATGGGAGAACCAAAAGATACAAAATAAAATCCATCGTTTGCGGCTCTGCGGCTATTATAATCGAGCGCGCAGTCGCACTTAATTGCGGGCGTTTTAGCCCCCCTCGCGCGCGATCGTTATTTATTGTAATTGTACTCGCCGAGCCGTTTGAAAGGCTCTCGCGCGCGCAAGTAGCGATCGGCTACGCGCGTGCTGCAATTACGTCAGGATTTTTCTTTTTTTCCTCGCGCGCACAAAACTTGGAAACACTCGATTATAATACACCACTGCCTTACGTTTATATACATATACCAGCTGGCTAAATTCGCAATATAACTTCCGCGCGCGCATTTTCTGTCGCTTTTATAAACTGCTCTCCGAGCTATTCTACTGAATAGCTACGTGAATGTGGAGCGATTTTTTGTTGTTGCACTTAAAAAGTCTCTTAAACTGCCTCTGCAGTCGCCGCCGCCGTCGCCGCCGCCGCTTTGCAATTGTTTCGGAGCGCGTGCATTATATGGGACGGCGGATGGCGAACTTTTGCATGCATACATATAGAGACGAAAATTGGCCAATCCAGGCGCCGTGAGAAAGAATGTCCCGATGTCGGCTGCAAGTCGAGGCCTGACAAAATCGACGACTAGACTCGGGACGACAGGGTGAATGCCACACTCGCACGCGGCGTCGATTTATACTTTTACCCCGTTGTATAGTATTGTGTATGCGCAAGGCCGCACATTAGGCATTTACGCGCAGGTTTACGCGCTTTAATAACTTATAAATCATTCGCTAAATGTATAATATTATGTACTCGAGTATACACGTACGCACGTGCTGCAACGACAGGTGGCGAAAAGTTTCGTCACGGCACGTACTCGAATTATCTATACACGCGTGTATAAAAAAGGATTAAAATTTCTTGCACATAGTTATACGTACACTACTATTACTAGACAAGCGCATGATCGATCGCGAATCGCGTGGACTGGGCGAGTCCAGGTCACAAGTTCAGCCATCTATACACGAATATACGCGATCGTGCAACGTGCCACACGTACGGCACAGCGTCACGTATACACAATGAGACATACAGAGCGAAGGACTCGGAGATATAGCTCGGGCCAAGGGAAAATCGGCAATCCAAGCCTAATAATGTAAGCCTCTTCGAGGCACGCACAGGACAATATCGGCACGCCACCGCAACGCAACGCACGCGCACCTCAGCACGTAATTCGGTTCGGAGTCTGCATTTTAATTACATTTACGTGTGGACGTAACTTCGAGTCTCTAATGGCTATATCGCGCAATTAACACACGTGACGCAACGCCATTGGTATAATGTCAAAAGTTGGCCGCTGGGGGAGTCGACGAACTTTCGCCGGCACGTTTTTTCCACGATCCAAGATTTATCGCTCTCTGTGTCTGCGTGCAGCACTCGGGCTGATAGTGCGAATCGATGTCGCTGCCCGCGCGCATACCTGTAGTGTACATACTATAGATATATACGCTGCAAATCGAGTGCAGCAGCCGCGTCGGTTTGAGAAACAAAAAGTCCGTTTCGTAAGCCGATAAGGCATAATGTTATATAGCGGACTCGCGGGCTTTCGTGCGCGCGGGAGATGGATTATTTTTGCAAGGTGAAGCGCTTCACGGACACTTGCGGTGAAAATTCTCCTCGCATATATGCCTGCAGCTCGACTTCCTGTCTTTCTCTCGCTATATGCAATATGCCATACAAGTATAACACGAGGCACTTATACTCGTTCGCTCGTACCTGTGAAGACGTCGAGCACGTGCATTTGTAGTTTATAAACGCATGAAAATTTATGTTGCGTCGAATCTTCTCAATTGATTATTTCAATCAATATTGTATCAAGTAAGCCTGGTTTTATACTGCATATAAATAATATTGCTTCTACAACAAAAGTTTAGTTTTGACCACTAGCTGCCAAGTATATGCGCAGAAAATCCTCGTTCTTCAACATCCTCAATAATTTTTTTACGGCAGAGATTGCCTGGTCACATGGTCTACCATTTGAAAATTCTTCTCGTCATTTTCTCGCGCAGCCATCATACTCGGTACAAGTTCAACCTAGCTCTTTATTGAGAATCCCATAATTCGTACGATACGATTGTATAATAATAAAATAATTTGTAATTGGATGATTTTGACGAAATTTATAATGTCCAAATGAAGAAAAAAAAAATATTTTGTCTGAGTTATGTCAAATGAAATAACAACTTAGGCCAATTTTTAAAAAAGCATTACCAAATTCTAACATATTGCTTTAATTCTGTATAATTAAGCTTACAATTTATTTAATTAAAATTTTTTTCATGTAATAAAATTATAATTTGATACATAATAAGAACCGTGCACTCGTACAAAAATATTTTACGATCAATAATAATTATTTAACAAAGAAGTAAATTTATCATTTCTCAACTTCGTCGCCTGTAAAAAATGATAGAAACTTATTAGAAAACGCAAAGACATAATTAATTCGAGTCGAAGAAAAGTTGAAAATACCTTAACCATGTATATCAAGCGTTTGCTTTTTTACAACGTTTTCTACAACGTTTTCTACAGCCAGGCACATTCTAAACATATCCTCGTTTTTCTTCGGCAGATTTAAAAATTCCAAGGCCCAGCGCTGGAAAAATCCCCTCGATAGTTTTTCGCACAAATGCATAGCACAAGCCCCATGATGCTTACTGAGGAGTTCACTCAATTTTTTCGTTTGCACGAACTTGAAGAAGTCTTCATTAGTGACTATTTTCATCACCTCTTCGGGTTGTAAACGCATCACCCCATAGAGTGACAGATTCACATTCATCCTTATCTTTTTCGCTCTGCTAGTAAATTGTTCGTCATTAAACAAACAATTATCAAGATCCATCGATTTCTCGAACACTCCGTGCTTAGCAAAAAATTTCATGATCGTCAGAGCGTCGCTTCGGTTTAGTTTGTATCCTCTATCCTCTAGACGCTCGATGACCATCAGAGCGCCAGATGTTAATTGTAATTTTAATTCACCTGTTATTTCTCTGTACATTTTGACGCACTCGTTGAAGTGACTCTCATTTGGGAAAACAAAGTTAGATATATCGGCACCATGATCTAAGAGTACATCGACCACGTGCGGCCAGAGATTCGCCACGGCCCATTGCAGCGGTGTCCGGCCCAACTCGTCCAGAGCGTCGATCCGAACCGTTTGGTGATTGTCGTGGTTGAATAATACCTCCATCAAGTCGTAAGATCTATCGCGTAATCTCTTGCAAACTATGCGTAGAGGAGTCAATCCCTCGGCATTGGCCGCATTCGGATCGGCGCCTCTGCTCAACAACGATCGTGACAATACTCTGCGGCCACGAGACAGAGACAAGTGCAGCGGTGTCCGACCCAAATTGTCCCGAGCGTCTACCTGCACTGTCTGCTGGATCTCATTGTTGACTCTGAAGAACAGCTCCGCCAAGTCCTCATTATGATAATTTTGGCAAATCACGTGTAGAGCAGTCAATCCTTCTTCATCAGGTATATTTGGATCAGCGCCATTTCTCAACAATAATTCTACCGCTTTCTTTTGACCCCAGTACAAAGCTAAATGTAGCGGTGTACGGCCCAAGTTGTCCTGAGCGTTGACCTGTACCTGTCGATGTTTTTCGTTGCTGACCTCGAATAATACAGCCACAATGTTATAATCCTTATTTCTCATACAACTAATGTGTAGAGGAGTCGATCCGTCTTTGTCAGTCATATTAGGATCAGCACCTCTTCTCAGCAGCAATTCTGCAATCTTCCTGTAACCCCAAACTAGAGCGAAGTGTAGCGGGGTGTAACCCTGCCTCGTGTCCGGGGCATTGATTTGCACCGTCAGCTGGATTTCGTCACAAATATTGAAGAATTTCTCCACCAAGTCGGCTTTAGGAATTCTTTGGCAAATAATGTGAAGAGGTGTTAATCCGCTCACATCAGCCAAATTCGGGTTGGCGCCTCTTCTCAGCAGTAGTTCAAAAATCCCATTAATGGTGTAGGGCCAGGATTGCAATGACAAATGCAATGGTGTATTGCCAAACGGGTCCTGAGCATCAACCTGTACCGTTTGATGTTTCTCGTCGTTGATCCTAAAGAAAAATTCCGCCAAGCCGTCATTGATCTTTCTCTTGCAAATCATATGCAGATATGTCAATCCTCTTCGGTTGGTTAAATTCGGCTTAACACTTCTCTTCAGCAGCGATTCGATCACCATGTTGTTGCTGCCGAGCAGGGCATAGTGTAGCGGTGTGTTACCCCACCAATCCTGGACATCTACCTGTACCTGCCGACAATTCTCGTATTTTACCTTGAAGAATACCTCCGTCAAGTCATCGTGATGGTCTCTCTTGCAAATTGTGTGCAGAGGAGTCAATCCATTTGTATTGGCCCAATTCGGATCAGCGCCATATTTCAAGAGTAATTCGATCAAATCCTTGCTGCCCCAGTCCGCAGCCAAGTGCAGCAGCGAATTACCCGTTGTTTGCATGAGGAGATTGGGATCGTGCCCGAACTCCAGGAATTTTTGGACGACGTCTACAAAGCCCCACTCGCAGGCCACATGAAAATGTGTAAAACCCCACTGACAGATGTAATTCACGTCGACTCTGTTGTAAATTTTAAAAAGATCACGGATCACGGTTCTATGCTTTATATCAAAACGAAATAATTTAGCTGCATGATGCACTGGCGTTGTACGATGCAACGACGGCTTGTCATTTTTATCGAAGTCGGGTTCATCTTTGTAGCCCGTCTTGATCACAAAGTCGATGAGTATTTCTGACTCATCGGCCTTTACAGATTGCGTGATGAGCCAATCGATTTGTCTAGGCCGAAAAAGTGTTCGAAGATCTGGATGTTGGCCATTCCAATTTATGATCAAGAGATACAGTTGACTAAGAAAGTTGCGTCGTTTCTCCACAATCTCCCAATCCACATCTTCTAGTATAATTTTCAATTTTCTTAAACACGTTATGTCGTTGGCCATTGTTTTTTTGTAAATTTTAGCCTAAACTTGACAAGATGTCACTTTTTTAATCAAAACTATAACAAATATCAATAGTCTTTTTTTCTGTGCACACAAAACACAATAGTTTATAATATGAAGTATTTTTCACTTTTTTCATTAACTCATTGAATCACTTGCTGAAGTTGATACGATTCTCCTCTGAGTTTACTTTGCGGTGTCGTATCGTGTACTGAACTGAACGAGATACGGCGGGCTCACATCGAGGCGAATCGAAGCAAACTGAAGACAACGTATGATTCGCACTTCGAAATGCGGCCGTTAACGGTCGCCGGCCAGCGCGCACTACGAAGGACTATGTAACTGAGCGAACATCGAGTATGGACGCCGCGCAGGCCAGTACGTTATTAAACGTTTAAATTCACAAACCTCCGTGCGTGCCAGCTCGCCGTTTTCTCGTTCAGACTCAATGCTTTGTAGTTGTGATACACGAGATTCTCGGAATAGCGCCGGTACGATAGAACGCGCGTTCAGTCCGCATCTCGCTATTTGACTTGTTTTTGACTATTGATATATACATACACATGTCCAACGTGTGAACTAATTGCATGCCTGAATGGATAACAGTGTTGTTTTAACTTCCAGTGTACACGACGGTATAGCTGGGGATTAGATCACCAAAAAACTATCACAATCGTAGGGGTTCCTCGCTTACGTACGAATATTGCGTACAGCGAGTGTTTTTAAATTGGTTGATTCGAGCCGGTACAGTGTTGACTACCCAAGATGTTCAACATCGAATATTTTTTTAGTGTATTGCATCGTAAAAATTTACAGTAATTACTACAATTAAACGAGTGATGGAAAGAAGAGAGGAGACAGTTAGATACATTACGTGATGCATCAGTACACTACTGCCCTAGACCGGGAAAAACTGAAAAGTCCTAGGGCTTGTATAATTAATGACTGAGGCCAAGCCTGAAATTCCTTTTTTAATTTTAAGTTGGAATGAAATTTTTCATACCCCGAGATCCGAAAATAGGAATTTTCCGTTTAGCACAACCGCTGAGAAATGCTACTTTCGGGAGCTGGTAAGAAAATATTCTTTGTGCATGCCATGATATTTTTTCAAACGATCAATTCACCAAACTTTAAAATTTTTAAAGGGTAAAGGAGAAGCCAAACGATACTTTGTCAGATGCCGAATAAGATTGGATTTTTGCTAGGGTGAACTTTTGCGTAGCCAAAAACTTTGAAACATTTAAACAAAAGGATAGCCTCAATTGATATATAAGTGCAACATGATCGTATAGTAGTATATAAACTCAAATACTCAGACGAGTTCATCTTTAATTCATTTTTCAAATTATTTCTATTCAATCCATCTCCCAGCATTTTAATTGTCAGTTGAACCTTTTGGCAAAAACCTACTCCTTATCGGTATGCTAGTTGAAAATCTGTCTTGTAATAATAATTATCCATCAACTTCGTACGGTAATCTAAACAACTTATTTAGGACATACAAGAAGAAAACTACAAAAAATTAGTGGTCAATAAAATAGCTCTTCAAGCAAGTACAATTCAGTTCAGTCAACACAAAGTATATCGTACATCTAATAATAGAATGATATTATTTTTCGATTATCGTTCGACTCCAATCAACAACGTACCGAAATTATATATAAATATCGTGTATGATAAATTTATTTACGAGTGCGAATTTCTGCTTGTACTCGTTGAAATCCAATTAATTTTTTACATGTTTACTTACGAGATTAAAAACTATACTTCTTCAAATCTATTTGGTGGCATATAGCCATCGCACATGTGTGCAATGTGCAGTAAGGTGAAATGTCGCTTTTCATTTATTTATATACGAACCCTATCCAACGCACGTCGCGCGACTATCACTTTCTCTTAGTTAGAAAAACCATGAAAATTTTACTACAAAAAGATGAATTTACAACGCAACTGTCATTGAATGCGCGCAAACAAGCTGTATACACATGCATAAACGCACTTGCAGCATGTATCCTAGCCGCGCGCACGTCCGTACTGCGAACATAAATTATGACAGACGCTACTGCGCCAGTGAATAAAAACAAATATCGTATATATATCATAAGTGTAAAAAGCCTTCGGTATGGGCCGCGTTGCGCAATAATATTCCACTTATTACAGCGTCCATGTAGCAGCGGCTTTGAACTTTTACGGTTTTCAACGTGTATCGAGAACGTACACGAAAACGGACACGAAATATTTTCACTTTCACCGTTTTACCGACTTTTTCTTTCGAGCTCGCTCGGCGAGAATCGATCGAAATCGAGTTTTTTCTGCCCTGCAGCCGCAGCGCGCGGACACAATCAAGCAGCCGAATACACACACAACATTATACTTATGTGTAACGGCGCGCTACTCGAAATTCGGGTCGGAGCGAGCGTATGCACGAGTGCAAATTTCGGGCCCACGCCAGCTGGTCAGGTGAACGTACTTCCCCTCGTCGGTGCATCCGGCTATATACCGTGTTTGTAGCGCGACCATCGTCGTCGTGCGCTTTGTGCAACGAAATTCGCAGCACGCGACATTGAACGAATTGGGCCTCGCGCACGGTATACCGCAGAAGCGGAAAAATGACAGAGTAGAGTAAGCTTATGTTGGATATACATATACCTAAAGATCGAGGCTGGCGATGACTGCGACGACGGGGGGAAAAAAAACGAGAAGAAATAATGTGACTCCTAAAAAATATCATCGTCAACAATCGCTCGTTTCTGCGGCAGCGCAAGAACGTGACCTCGAGCAATGGAGGTAGAAAAGTCTTTCGCGGCAATATAGCAGCAGCAGCAGCTCGAGGCAGGCGTCGTGACTCCGACCGTAGGCGGAATATACGTTAACGCGCGCACGAGCCTTCCTATGTATGTCTGTGTGTGTGTATCCGATGGCAAGTTTGAAAAACCGGCTCGAGTCCGATAATCGCATTATTATGTAGAGAATTCGTGAAACGAGTCGGATCGATCGGACACGACAACGATGCGCGGCTCCAAAAACGATCGCGAAGGAGAATTTTTCGCCGATTTTTCATCGGACGATTCGTAATTTTAGTAGCCCGAGTCGCTGTATAGAAAGTCGAGGGATCGTTGCCCGGAAAAATTGCTCAATTTTGACTGGTACGTGCGTACGGCACGTTATAGGCCAGCTGCCGCGTACGTGCGTAATTTTTTCTTTTTTTTTACTCTCGCGTGCTCGCGGTCTGCCATGGAGCTCCATTCCGTGGATCATACACCTCGTACGTAGTAGTAGTAGTAGTAGTAGTAATAGTAATAGTAGTATAGCATTGCGCGAATGTCGGCGAATGTGTATATATATAGAAAACGGTACATTTACCTAAAAGCCGCGAGCGCGCGCGCGTACTTACACAGTCGAGCGAGGCACACTTTGTCGCGGCTCAGGCCACGATATATCGAGGTAACTCGAGAGTCGACGCGACTCCGACGAGCGCGCGCGTGATCCTATTACTAGTGGCACCTTTACTATGTGTACAAGTTCTTTCTCCTTCGCGCGAGAAGAAACTGGAAGAGAGGCATTTTTTTCGCCCGCGCGTCCTTTTTCGTTAGTTCAAAACCGCATTGTAATGAAATTTTCCATGCGTGCGTGCGCGCGTACTTATACCTGCCAAAAGCCGCTAGTAAGAGCTAACAATAAAGGTGTGAGAAATGCAGTGCCTGCCTGCCTGCGCACAAGATACAATCGTGCGAAAGATGGTCATATCCATTTAGTTAGGCGAATTTCACTCGCGCGTCAGCTCGGAGAATTTAACGAAACAATAGGAGGACTTTTACAGCTAGTTATGTGTGTGTGTGTCGTTTGGAAGTCGCGGTGGGTTGTTTCGTCGGGCTGCTGGAGAGAGATATGTATACGTACCGGTTTGTTGTGCCAAGGCTGCATTTGATAACAATAACAAGGAGACGAGAGGAGTAACGACTAAGGCCAGATTCGTTGGTAATGTCCTCATGGTTCGTTATCGCTCCACTGCGTGTCTGGAGCTCGGCTCCTCGTGTCGACTCGGCTTTTCCTATATCCCTGCGTATATTACATCAATGTCGAGCTTGCGGAAAGCGTAGGTAGCTCGCCGCAGCAGCCGTATAGTCGAGGTTGAGAGCAGTCGAGTATGCGTATACGTATGTGTAATATACGCCTCTTCTCTCTTTCTCATTCACTGTATATGTGCACTGCAGTCGTCCTATGCAGACGCGAGCCGCAGTCACACAGCTCGACGAAATATTTCGCACGTGTGCGTATAGTATTATTATTATTACACGGACGGCACACGGATAATCGGCGTTGCTCGTCGCGCACCAATCACATCGCGCACTATTACGCATATGCTACTCGTACATTCGTTGGTCGAGTTCACGAGTCGAGACTGCACACACAACAGCTGCTATGGCAATATTTGCACGCGGCGCTCGCGGAAGGCACGCAGAGGTTCGCGAGGCACTCTGCGATGTATCGCGATCGGCGGGTCGCGGACTGACGCACGGGACGATTTCACCTCGTGCCTCTGTACCGCTCCGAAAGTCCACAACGACGACGAGTCGTTGCTTGCACCTGTCAAAATAATGATACGTCAAGCAGTTCTTGTTGATATCGCTGTGTTGGAGTCTTGGGTCACGTCGTGGCGCGACTGTTCGCGCTTTCCGTTGGCATAGCGCGCGCTCGAGAGCTCACTGCACACTGCTGCGGCCACGGGGCCTCTTGCTGCCTGTTGCTCGCTCGCTCGCTCGCTCGAGGAGAGAAAGACTGAGAGCCAAAGTGCTCCCTTCACCGAGCTATACCTGGCTCACTCCGCTTACCTGCTTATATGTGTGTGTGTGTGTGTGTGTGTGTGTGTGTGTGTGTGTGTGTGCGAGTGTGTATGTACGTACGTAGACGATCACGTTCTCTCGCTCGGCTCGACCGGCGTCCCTCCACACAATATTATACCAACAAACACATACACGGTCGGCTGCCGTGTATATATGTGTGTGCGAGCGCGATTAAGGTCGATCCTCTCTCTCACTCACTCGCACTCTTTCTCCTTTGCACGACGACGACGACGACGCTTTTCTATACGTATACGTGTGTGTGTGCGTGTACGTACTCTTTCGCGCGAGGCGTGTATAATTCTTCTCATTCAGCGATTCACGTGCGTGCACGCATATTATCTTTTTCATTTCTTTTCGCGCTCGCTCGCTCAACAGCTCTCGAGGACTTCATTCATCCGTGCTGCTGTACAGAGCTCGTATATGTACATCTATTAATTATGACTAAATGCGAGTAGGTATACATACGCGATGATTTCAGTTCGCGGCGCGGGTTTATTTTTCTTTTCTCTTTTGTCGGCTCTTCCGGGGGCCCGATTTCACAAAGGAGCTGCCTCTGCTGTTGCTGCTGCTCGGCCCTTTTCAACTCTGCGCGTGCAGGCCTGCGACCCAACAACCGCGCTGAAACTGTGTCAAATGGTGGCTTTTATTACCCGCGCCCACACGATACGTATTTTACGCCCGAAACAACAACAGCGAGAAAAAAAAGGATCGCTCCGAGCATCCTGCAGCTTCTTTGAGTGTATATAGGTCGAATTTCGTGAACGGAATTGAGCAAAAAGTAGAGTTAGTCTAATCTCTGTTATTCGGAGTTCAACCGCGAGATTTTTTACAACTCCGCACTTGCTGCTGCAGTTAAACGACGCGTCCCATCGGCACAATCGGTATGGTCGCTATAGCGCGCGCGCAGATGCGTTATAATAGGTAGTCTGCTACTGCTTTAAGACAGTGCAGTAGTCGACTTGTAAAGAGCAGCTGTTTACGACGATTATACACGCGCTACCTATATATCCCTAGCCTTGTTTGCCGAACAAGTTCGCGCCGCGCGGAGTCTCTTCCGAAACGAATACCGTTGCACAAATGGGCTCTATCATGGGCTTTGCGGTACATATCACAACGCGCGGATCGCGCAATGCGCCGCAAGATTGTTATTTGTACGTTTTTCAGCCTCTTCTTGGCTGCTGCTGTTGCTGCTTTTTTTGAGCTGCTCTCCCGGTAGTGCCGTTGATGAACGAGCTCGAGTACGATCCGCGCAGACGTATATTATAAGCTTTTACTATACATGCGAACGCTCAAATTATATGCAATGTACGCGCGCTATGGTGTGTTGCTACACATCCATCATTTCCTTTGTGCTTTTCGCAGTCGTATAGAACTTGGATATAGCTCGGGTCTACGACTAGACTCTCGCTCGATTAATCTTTTTAGCTCGTGAAGCTGGACAGTCGCTCATTGTTTCGCAAAATTCTGCCCGCCGCGCGATAAACACTTTGAATAATTCACACTTTACCAGAGCTATGCCGATTGCAAAATGAGCCTGCAAAATAATCCATTAACTTTGTTTTTGTTCGAAATGCCGTCGTTGAATGAGCATCGCGAGCAACCATGCGACAAATAATAATACAGCAAGGAAGTGACTGATTTACGTGCTCAAAGACAACCATATTTGTTGGAGTAAATAAAAAAGCGCAACGATCACCGTTTGCATTATGTTCCATATCGCGAAAGTTCAGAGAGAAAAGGCAACGGTAGCAATAACGCGATTACAGGGTGTGTTCAATTATATGCAAATCCTCGTATCCTCTGATTCCATTCAAATGACATGTGTATTGTAAAAAAATTATTAAAGATCGCTCTACTGCCGATACCGATTAAATGGCTAATTCCAAGGCAGAACTCTCAATGAAAATCACTTTCTTATCTGCATCGGCTATACCAACGCGAGAATCTCGTTTGATTCTTGGGTACGGTATAATTATCATTGACTTGTACTTTTTAAGTCGCAGAAACTATATTCGACAGCAATGACAGTTTAAACGGACAAATAATACAGTCTCGTAGATAAATTACCAACAAAGTATTCAAGTACACCAGTTTAACTTTATTTGTTCACCGTTGAGTGAAGCCAGTTTGGAACTCGTTTTCTCGTTGCGCGTCGGCGCCTAGAACACGTGCATATCCTCTACAGCTTCGCATCAAATATTCGCTCTAGATTCGCTCGAGCTTTCGCAGCCTCCGCGCGATGTTTATCTAATTATGAACGTAAACGGCATATGATTGATACGAGACGTTCTTTTCGGGATTCGAATTTTAATTATCCATATACCTGGTGCAGGAGGGAATCGGCGCAGGATCGAGTCGAACGCGCGTGAAATCGTCGTCGACGGCTTTTTCCTCGCGCACTATTCGTTTTAGCTTTCACGCGCGTCTCGAGCTATTTTTACGATACGTGCGCACGTATACATATTATATGCATCGGAAAGCTCCCCGCTCGTCGTGCCGCACGCGCGTAATTATTATACGAAAAAAAGGTAACAAAATCGTTTATCACTTTCGAGGCAGCAGCAGCAGCGGCTCGACGTTTTAACGATGCGACATTAGAAATGCGCGCAGTCGTCCGACGGGTTTTGGTTTTTATTATCCATCGCGCTGCGGAGAAATGGTCTTTGCTCGAGAGCGGTATAGATCGATCGAAATTGCCATTATATATGACAAAATGTGGATTTCCCCGAAACGACGAAAGCTCGCTCATCGAGCACGTTTGTCAGCGTCACGCGCTATTTCCTCACCGATGTCCAGCTGTGGTCGAAGCAATCGACTATACCTGGCGATGGTAAAGTGAAAAGTCTACTGTCGGCGTCGGTGAGGCAGGGATTATTTCAGAGAGTTGGTTTGTCGAGCGGCGCGACGCGTATTTCTCGCAAGTCCTCGCAAAACGAGTCCCTACTCGGAGGACGACACATGGCCGAGTCTATGAAGTGCAGCAGGAGTAGGCACGGTACATAGGCGCACAATCTAACACAATAGGGCTCGAGCGAGTCGCGCGAAAGGATGGGGAGTCGGAATGAGCAGCAGTAGCAGCAGCGGGTGCAGTGTGCAGCGCGCGCACCCTCGCGTCGATGAACCCATCGTCTCGGCTGCGTGCACTGACACAAGTCTCGACCCCCCCCTAGTGCACATATACATGCAGGTATAGGCTTTGTGAATAGCCAGTCGCAGAGTTCAAGCACAGTCTAAAAAGGTTGCTGCCACTGGCTGCAGCAGCAGCAGCAGCAGACGCCGCCACCGCAGTCGAGGATCATCGCAGGCGCTGGCCGTCCTCTCGTGCAGGACGTGCGCGTCGCGATTCATTCATGACTGCACCATCATCATCGTCAGCCTGATCATCGTCGCGAATAAACCATGCAGAGCAACAATAACGGCAACGAGGAGGAGGAGGACGCGGGCGATAATCAGTGCGACAGCCAATTAGCCGTTGCCAGGATCAGGACACGGCAACCGAGGGCACATCGTCGAGCTGCTGCAGGACCGCTTCTGACAACCTGCCAACGGAATGTCGTCGTCGTCGTCGTCGCGCTCGTCTCGCTACACGCCTCCGTAGGTCAGTACCTCGTGCTTTTTATTACTTCCACCTGTTTGTGTCGACCATCAGTATTCTCACGATGCACCTCCCCTTGTAATCGTTGCAGGTCAATTCGGCTAGATAACTCGCGTTAGCGCAAAAGTTCAGTCGTCGCAAGTCGCAAGTCGAGCTTTAGTGGGCCAATTAACGAAATTTATTCTATATATCAACGTACACTCATACAAATAGATATACGTATCAATAGGCAGAGAGTTTCTATAGATATATCAGGCATTATACATAGAAAGGATGGCAGAAGGTCTTGGAGGTGCTGGCCATCGCCGAGCCAGTAGTGACAATCAAATATCCCACAATCAAATCGACGTCGAGGAGTGCCTCGGTAGCTGGCTCACATATCTGCAGGTAATTTTGCGCACAATGATCGCAACTCGTTCAGAAAAAAAAACAAATTTGACGTCTCTTTGTTGTCGGGTAGATGTTGAACGGACTGTGCTCGGCTGGTACGAGATTAGCGCTGTCCCTGCAGACGCTGGTGTCGGTGCACGACACCATGGCACAGTGCCGAGTCACTACGCAATGCCTGGCCGGCTGGGAGGAGCTCACGCGCGCCACCAACGTCGCCAGCCACACCGTCAAGAAGCACGTCGACGCCGCTATGAAGGACTACGAGATCCTCGACAACGACGGCGAGAAGCACGTAAGTTTGCGCCTCTACTTCGGAGCACGGACTGCTGCGACCGCACGCGACCGCTGACTTTATTATAGAATATCGATTGCCAGCAGCGGTACATCGACTCGAAGGTCGTCGCGCGACGCGCGATCAGCAGACGTATCGATTATTCCCGCAAATATTACATGTACCGATATGCATATTTGTACATAATGTCATTCGCGCCGCGTCCTCCAAGTCACGAAATGCTAATCCGACCATCTTTGTTATGTATTTATTACGCAGGACATCCTACGTGACAATTTGCTGACCTTCATCAATCTTCAGTATCAGTTCTGCGTCGCGTGCTGCAAATGCCTGGGTAAGTTCGACCCTTTCGGTCGCTTTACATTCGCCGCGAGCGAATTTACTTTGGCGATCGATTTTCACGCGTGTCGAAATATATTTGCAGGAAGCATGGCCGAGTGCTCGTGCTCGCAGGACGGCAGCGAGTGCGACATCGTGGCCTTGCAGCAGTGCTTCGAGCGTCTCTACAGCTCGCCACCGCCACCGACTCAGCAACAGCAGCAACAGCAACAACAGCAACAGCAGCAGAGCAGTCATCGCTCGCCCCTGCCCTACTCCCTGTTTCCGCTGCAGGTCCAGCGGAGATGGTCGGAGACCGCAGCGGCCGAGATGAGCGGCTGCAGCGGCAGCGAGTCCGGCGACCAGACCCTCCGACGCTGGTCCATGCCGTGGGACTGTCGCCACGTGAGCGAGTGGCCGCGTCAGGTACAGGAGGGCCGCACGAGGCTCAAGGTGCCCATGCCCCTGCAGATGTCCCATCAGAATCAGGCCAGCAACAGCAGCAGGTCCACCACTCCGGACTCGCTGTGGAACAGCGCCGGTGGCGGCGGTGGTGGGACGAAGCCGCAGCAGCATCACCATCATCACTACCATCACCACCACTTCCACAACCAGCCGCAGTCCCAGCAGCAGCAACAGAGTCCCTACAGCCTGCAGCAGCAGCAGCAGCAGCGAGAGCAGCACCAGCAACAACAGCAGCAGAACGCCAGTCAGGACGGCTTGAGGGAGGCCATCCAGCTGCTGTCGTGCAAGCCCGGCATCAGGGTGTCGTCCACGGGACATCATCAGCAGATCCTCGTGACTCAGCACCAAGCTGCACCCGGACTGACTCTTACCACCTACGACGCCGGCTACGACGTCTCCTCCGGCGGGGGCTCCTGCTGGCCCGACTCGAGACCCATCGGCTCGTCGCTGCGCAACTGCTGGCCTACCCATCATCACGATCACTCGCATTCGAGCGATCACTCGCGCGACAGTGACCACAGTCATCGGGATTCTGGTGAGATTTCGCTCCGTTGGTATATTGTGATATTTGACGATGGGATCGGTACGGTATTCACGCGGGGCTCGTTTGGTTTCGCAGAGCACAGCGGAGGCAGTGGCAGCGCCCACGGAGACAGCAAGGACAGCATCCACTCGCATCACAGCGACTACAGCTGCCATCGGGAGTCCGATCCCGGCGTCGTCGACCTGCTCTCTTCGCGCAAGAACAGCTCGTCCACGGACTCGTGCATATCGGTACACAGCCGCTCGGGCTCGGAGAGCGCAGCCGGTGCAGGGGTATGTGCCGATCGTCGCTCGACTTTTTTTATACGATTCTCTTTAATTTCTTTCGATTTCCAGGAGTCGGTGCGATCGAACCTGTACTCGATGTGGAGCGGCAACGATCTGCCGTTCATCAAATTACCCGAGAGCACCGAAGCTCAGGATGACTCGATAATCTAAGACTAAGACGAACGAGAGACCCCGATCGACTCGCGGCTCGATTTCTTAACGACCAGACGGCCATAGCTGAAACATGCCAAATCAACACCAAAGATGCAATATATATTATACACTTTACGTACATATAAATACGCAAAGTTTGAGTTTTAATTTTACTTTACGGAAAAAAGAGAAGAAAAAAAAGGAAAAAAATTCACAAACAGCTTACATACTACGATATGGTTATATATACGCGTTCTCCCAATAATGATTAACGAGGCTATTTTTAAATCGTATTGTAATACTTATATACTGTACATTTCACACTTGACAACTGCCAAAAAAATGAATATTCTATAAACGTGTACACGTATGAATGTATAGTTACGAGTTATTATACACACAATATACAAGAGAGGAGGCAATTTGGCATATTGTAAATGAACAATCAAAGGAAAAAAAAATCGACTATGTCTAAAACATGGATGTATTTTAGCGTTAAGAAATGTTCCCAAACTATGGCATACATATGCGCGCGAGTGCCACAGAAGCAAATATATAACATAAAATAAGATATACTCGGATTATAATATTATAAATATAATTTGGCAAATGTGTTTTGCGCGCACGTGTATGCTTAATACTAAATGGAAAAATATATAAAAACACGCGCACTCACGATATAAGAAAAAAAGTGTGAAAATACACAAAAAAACATTTCAATGTTACAGTAAAATAATGTTTATATATAAATATACATGTACAGTTTTATCTCCGTAATGAATGGCACAATTATTATATAGTCATATATATAGAGAGAGAAATATATGTAATACGTACGAATTCGCACATACAAACGCGTCACGTAATATGAATTGTATTAAAATTATAAAAAAGGCTCATTACATGGGCGTATCAAAATTATACGATAATAAAAAAAAACCATCGATTGCTATATAAATAAACAAGGTTTCGCTAAAATTATTTAAGCATACAGAGTCACGCGCAGCAGCTGTACAAAAGATGAAAATTCCAACCCGCCACGTGTTTAAAGTAAAAATTGGCGTTGGCCGTTTTTCTTCTTCCTTCTTCTTTTTTTCTCGTTAACGAACAGAACAAAACAAACAATTAGCGTATATAAACAAACAAACGTGACTAGACTACGAGCTCTTTCAATCGTCGCTCACTTCCTCTACAGTTCTCGCGCTCAACCGTGCAGCAGCAGCAGCAGCAGCAGCAGCAGCAGCAGCAGTAAGGAGAGCTCAACCGCCGCCCCATTATTATCATCCCTTTTCTCATGCTTGCTCAACGCACGATCATACTTTGCTCTGCTATGATCCTCCCTCAATCGATCTCATCCTCGACGAGCTCGTCATCCTGTCCGTAATCGTCGTACTGGTCCTTGCTGGGGTCGCGCGCCTCGTCGTCCTTGTCGAGGGGGCAGAGCTTGCAGCGCGACTCGTTGATGCCGTAATTGATGCAGGTGTCGCCGATGCACTCGCAGCAGCCGTCGTGAAACCAGCGATAGCTCGACGAGCCCATGCTCTGGCAGGCCTGGCGGCACTTGTTCCACGACTGGCACTCGGACATGTAGGCCACGGTGCAGTTCACCGTCATGACGTTGGGCTTCAGCGAGTGATTCTTTTCGGCGTCCGGGTTTTCTGAAACTGACAATTGCATTCTTCGATTAATAAGGGATCGGCTCGAGCGATCGATCGATATCTAGGTTTACTCACGCAGGTGGTACTTGGTGTCCTTGCTGCTGTCCTGCTTGGCCAGGAAGAGACTGATGTCAAAGTCCACGGGATAGGTGAAGGTGAGCCAGCGATCGTGGGGATCGGCCTCGGCCGTCAATGCCTGAAAGAGTCCGGGCACGGGCTCGTTGAAGTCCTCGACGTGGGACTTTTTGCTTAGAGGATTGTCGGTGACGTTGGGCTTGGGGCAGAGATCGACGCAGGAGCAGCACTCGTCGTAGAGGTAGGACAGGCAGGAGAAGCACTCCTTGCAGCAGGTGCAGGTGACGAGGTCGCACTTACAGCTCTGAGTCAGCATGCACTTGCTGACGACGCTCGCGCAGATGGCCTCGTTGCAGCCGTAGATCCAGCCGACGCTCGTCGTGAGCATCAGCAGGGTTAGGAGCGCGAGGCCGGCCAGCCGCATGCCGCCACGGCGCCCTGAGTCCGACATCGTCTTCGAGAGAGTGTCTGCAACGATAAAAGACGCATTCGATATAATTTTGTCATTCGTAATTACTGGTCATTAGTCACGTTTCGCTCGTAGCCCGAGACAAATAATAATAACGGAAAGTGCGTTGGAGCGTTACGATTTCTTCGAATCGTCGGCGGAACATATAGACCGGCCAAAAGGGAAAACATATACTATGCTATAAGTAGTTTGTTTGGAATTTCATATGCGGACTCGAGAGCGAAGAGTCGCTGAGCCGAATATGTGTACGCAATGGATGCAAATCGATCGCTATGTACGAGTAGGGATACGGCTACGCAGCTGAACATCGCGAGGATCAGCAGAGAGAGAGCAGTAGCAGCAGCAACAGCTGCACAGCTACTGCGGCAAATCCTCTTGATTATCGCGCGGGAGCGACGTCGCGCAATCCATTGAGAGGACCTATAATGAGCTGCGATTGGATGATAATTACATTTTAGGTAAAGAGGTTTGTGCTACGGCTACTACTGTATTAATTGCGTTTCTCTCTCTCTCTCTCTCTCACTGCCACCGCCGCGCTCTGGACTGTATATGCGCCAATCAAGCTGTGCGGACCAGCAGCAGCCACGCGCGTGTTTGATGCAAGCCGCGCACCAGATATGCATAAATTCGAGCCCGAGAGAGAGAGAGAGAATACACAGTGTGCGCACGAGGTCGGAGCGTATATTTCAATTTCTTAAAATTTATACCCGAGCGCTGCAATATTGACATTCTCAAGATTAATTTAGCAGGCGTACGCGCGCGTAGCTCAATGAATCACGGTTTAATTAAGCGAAATGTATACGCGAAATACAGAGCGCGCGAGTCGCGCAGGGGGTGAATTTCTCAAATGTTAATAGCAAGCCCCGCCTAATATTCTCGTTATTATTTCAATTGATTCGGTATAATACGTTACATACCTCGCGCGCGGCGGCGGCGGCGGCTGAATAATTGATGTAATTATTATTAAAGTCCGCTTACATAGCGTATAGTATTCGAACGATTTGAGCTAATGCGTGCATCGATTAAAACTATAAATACACTCGCAATTGCGTACTTTTATAAGGTGTGAAAGTCTGCGGCATCGGTTCATTGCCTATTCCTATGTACAATGCGTTCGTTCGTTTGCCGATCGAACGTTTATAATGCGTTATTATATGTACCCAGGAAAATTAATACAATAATTTTGATACCAACGCAGTGCGCGCGCGTACGCAACGTTCCGAGTTTGTAAATATTTGTATGCGTTACTATAAGTAATCGATGCTGTGGCAAATGACATTTTGAGAGGCTAAGCAATTCAATTCAAGTAAAGATTTTGAAGATGCATATCTCGTCGGCATTTTTTTTGATTGCGGGATTATCCGTCTAACCGATATATGTCGGTAAAAAAGAGATACAAAAAAGAATAAAATAAAGAAGAAAAAGAAAAAGTGAAAACAAAGCTATAATATCTTTTGGAGTTGCGTCCGGAAATTACATATTGAAAAAAAGAAGATCTCTCTCTCTGTTTCTCTCCCTCTCTCGACGTCGTTTCGTGGAACCAGCAGGTAGGTAAAATATCTTCATCTCCTCGACTGCTACTTCTTTTTTTTATTTTCGTTCGTCTTCCCTCTCGAGGCAAATATACATACACCCATCGAGTATATAATATAACGCACACATATAGAGGCGCCTATCTCCGTCTCTCTTTCTCTCTTTGAGCTCCCAAGATGTATATTACACATATAGCATATATATACTCAGCTCCTTTGGTCTCGTCTGACTAAACGGTCAAACATTCGAGGACCACCTGATGCGGCGCATAATCATAATCGCCGCACTGCAGTATCATCATCATCATCCTCATCCTTTTCTTTGGCTCGACGTCCGAAAAATTATAACTGCACAGCGGCGCAGGATCGCAGACTCGGCTCGGACATTTTACCAACGATCGGTACGGAAATATGTATATCGCATTCAATCTCAGAGTATTATTTCATACGCACTGCGCTAATTATGTATGGAATATTTACGATGTTATGTGGGTACACACCTGTCACCGCCGAGTCCGATTAAAATTCGTCGTCGAGGTCTTCTCTCCGGTCGCTAGCACAACAACAAACAAATCAATGCACTGACACACTCGGACACGACTCGACACTCGAATGAAAAAAGGCTCCGCTCGCGGAGGAAGAGAACGCGAGAAAATTAACTCACTCGAGCTCCACCACCTCGCACATTATCATTCGGTAAGAAAATTCTCCCGAAATAACTTACTATGTGTTTGTGAGTAAATGATGAATTCTATGCGAATGTGTGAATGGTGCGCGATGCGTTTACATAGAGCCAGACGGAGAAGTGGAGAACGTCGCCTGCGGACTGAGTCTCGAAGGAAGACTCGCTGACTTGGGAAGCTGCCGTGTGTCGCGGCGCGTGCGACTCGAGGAGCCTCTCTCAGTGTGTGTAGTAAGTAATGCGGCAACAGCAGCAGCGGCGGCAGTCAGAGATCGCGGAGAGGTGGACACTCGGCCACTCTCGCGTTTACTGCCACACATACACACGCACGAGCATAAGAATATACACAAGATTCCTTGCGAGCTGCTGCTCGATCGCGAGCGAGAGAGGTCCCCACTTAACTCGAGTCGGCTGGAAACTTGAATTTCCACGTGGGTAGAAGCGAGACGGAGCCAGGCTGGTTTTAGCCATTTTTTCCTTCTATTTCTTTCTTTCCCTCTCTCTCTCTCTTTCTCTATCTCCGTCTTTGTTTGTTGCTACCTGTGCAGGAGCGAGAGGCCGATCTCGACTCGCGGCTCCTATAATATGCGCGCGTGTGTGTATCTCCTTACCATCTCTCTCTCTCTTTCTCTCTCTCCGCTGTACTCGGCGCAATACGCGCTTTACCTGCATCATGTGTTCTCTTACTCTTACTCTCGATCGGCCCGAGACAAAGAGCCCCGCGCTCGGCTCCAATCGGCTATACGGCTCGATATTCCTTCCTTTAATCAACTGCAACGATCGCTTAGCGCCTCCCGCGTGGCGCGCATAAGGGCTCTGCATTGTGGCGAACGGGCGCTCTCGGTGACACGACGATTCTTCGACTTAACGAGCTTCGTTGGCTAGCTGCTTCCGTCCGCCTCAGCGCGGAGCTGCACTCAAACATCTGCATTTAGCCGAGAAAGAGAGAGAAACGATTCTTGCCGTTGCGACGCTTTGGCTGACTGCGTCTTAATAAGCGCTTTTTTGGCTGGTCTTCCAAACGAGGAAGTCGAGCATTGCCGCCCACGAGCAATTATTGCGTCTATTCGTGAAACGAATCGGATGGGTGAATTAATTACGCACACCGCCTCTCTCGTGTATACTATATGGACGAGCACATGTCAATGACAGCTGGTGATCGAGTGCTTCGGCGCTTTTCTCGGAATGACAAACATCGACAAAAAGCGTCGACGATCGATTTTCGAAACTTGAGTTGGATCTATATTTCGAGGCAAATTAATGCGGCTCTCTTTCAAAGCCGGATAATTCCGACTTTTTTCAACAACTTATTATCGTTCGAATAAAATCCATCGGGTTTGGCTTTGACAAAAAACTTGAAATTTATGCATTTCATCACCTCTCAGTGAATTTTATTGCTAATCGTGGACCAGCTTGCCACTTAAAAGCTCGCGGAAAAAAAGGAGTCGAAAATACGAAGGATACGTGATTTAGCCGCCGCCTAATCCGTTTCGTATATCGAGATAAGGCGCACATGCAAACGGTGTGAGCGCGAGCAGTGCTGCCCTCTGTAAACAGCCGAGAACAACGATTGCAGACGAGCGCAGGTGCAAAAGCCGTACGTTATACGCGGTACGCGCGTCACCAGCAGCTGCTGTCGGTAGCACAACAACGCGTCGATGCGGAGTCTGACATATGTACGGCGTTGTCGGCACGCTTCGCGCAATGGAAAAATCAAAAATACCTTCAGACTACACTGCTACTGTACTACTGTGCAAGCGCATATGCAGCGAGAGTGAAAGGTTATGACGCGCGCGCACCACTGCGGCATTGGACTGCGACTGCTGCTACAATCTCGTGTGCAGACTGCAGCAGCAGTAGCCGTGCAGCAGGACGTGCTATCTAGCTACTGTGTAGCCATGATACGTCCGAGCGAGGCATGAGTCGCCGCAAGGTCACTTACGTCTGATATCTAACGCGCGCACACACATTTACCTACGTCGTGCCTCCCATGTGAGAATCGCAATGTTTATAAAGACCGACGACGACGCGCTCGTCTAACCGACTAAATAAGCGCCTGCACGACTGATTATCAAGCCAGCGCGTACACCACAAGGTTTGTAAATACAATGGGACTCGCAATGCGAGCCGACTCGTATCTGCCGAGCGGACGCGTTGCCGAGTTTGTAATAACATGTTCGCGAGCGAGCCGAGCTTACGTGTACCTTTTTTATTCATCTTTGCACTCGCTGCGCCTACCATCTCTCTCTTTCTCTCCGCTCTTACGACAATCTCTCGCTCCCTCTTTCTCGCGCTCCGACCCATGGGCCATGCAACAACTCCGGAGCCTCGAAGTAGGGGATACGTGTGTTTGTACATACATGTTTTTGCAGTGCTATTTAATTGTCAGCTCGACGACGTCTCGGTGTCGTTTGCACTTGTGCACATATAAGCGCTTGTAAATTTTTCTTTTAAACAAATGCGCTGATCAACGTTTTTCCTGCAATTAAAAACGTGGCTGCACCTTGCGCGCAGTCCGACTCCGATATTATCACAGTGCAATATCACACTCGCTGCCGAGCGTCACCGAGTAAGTAGCCGCTTGCATGAATTATTATTTTTACACGCTTACGGTGTGTAGCGCTAATCTTGTAGGTATCCAAACAACAGTCGCTTCTTTCCGTAGATAAGGCCTAATCCCTGTGAACTGTTTTATCTTCTGTTTTTTTTTTATCTGTGTCACGATTCCCATTGTAACGCTCGCGTTCGCTCGGCAACTCTCTCCCGTGAATTTTGACTTTCTTTTGAGCTGCGCTCGTTGCAGTGAGCATCAAAATAGTGGATAGGCATAATTTTCATCTGTCATAGATGTGTTTGTATTTACAATACATCGCTGGATCTTTTATCAGTGCAACTTATTTAGATCTGTCATTCTAACAGATGTTGTAACCTCATTCAAGTTTAACATCCCTGATACACGTATTTTGTTTTCTTTCAAAATATTTTTCAAATTATAAACTTGCCTTTTTTAATTACCCATAAATTTAAAATTTACAGAACAATGAAGAGCCTTTTTATATTATTGATATCAATATTAATTGTGCAAAATTCGGTTGCACCTCCAGTTCAACCAGAAAAAAAGAAAGAAGAAGAACATAAAAATGAAGTCGATGAGGCTGAAGTTGTAAGTACTTTTACCCCATTGCATTCATCCCAATCTTTTGAAATTGTTTATAAAGTAAATGTTTTCAAAAACAGCAAGACATTGGTGATATAATGGAATATCACAGGTATCTGCAAGAGGTAGTACAAGCTCTTGAAAGTGATCCTGATTTCCGGTCTAAACTAGAAAAGGCCAATGAGACTGATATTCGTGTAAGTTAAAAATTTAAAATAAATATCAGTAATCTATTGATTTAATTTGCTTAAACTACATTTCTATTGCAGACTGGCAAAATAGCTCATGAGCTTGAATTTGTGAACCACCATGTCAGAAACAAATTAGATGAACTCAAAAGGACTGAACTTGAAAGACTTAGGCACTTGGCTACTCAAGAATATGAATTACAAAATGGAATCAACAGAGACCATTTGAAAATTCCTGAACATTTGGATCATCAAAATCCTCATACTTTTGAAATTGATGATTTGAAAAAACTAATTGCTAAGGTATATTGATTTCATAATTTACTGTATTATTTTTAATAATTGGTCTTGTAATGTTTTATCAATTTGTTTTTAAAAGACTACAAAAGATTTGGATGAAGCTGACAAAAAACGTAAAGAGCAATTCAAAGAGTATGAAATGAACAAAAAATATGAACAAGAGGAGAAAATGAAAAGTAAGAAATTGTTTTATTGTTATTAAAAGTTCAAAATTTTATTGATGTTTTTTTTTAGCAATGCAAGAAGAAGAGAAGAAAAAATATGAACAAGAACTCCATGAATTAGAGAAAAAACATAAGGAACATGAACCTGTATGCATTGACTATTTTTATATTAAATATTTTTGTTATCTTTTTGTTATCTTTATGAATCATTTTCAGTTACATCATCCTGGCAGTAAAAAGCAGTATGAAGAAGTTTGGGAAAAGCAAGATCACATGGAAGATCAAGAATTTGATCCAAAAACATTCTTTTATCTTCATGGTAAATTATAAAATATTCTCTTTGGTAATATAATGCTTTTCAGTTTTATTTAAACCAATTGTTTTCAGACTTGGATGGAAATGGTGTTTGGGACCAAGTTGAATTAAAAGCTTTGTTTGTAAAAGAATTAGATAAATTGTACGCTCAGGGTCACCCTGAAGATGATCTTGTTGAAAGGGCAGAAGAATTAGAGAGAATGAGAGAACATGTCATAAAAGAAGCTGACTTGAATAAAGATGGATTTATTAGGTAACATAATCAATTTAATTACTTGAATAATTGTATTAATTAATGGCTTACATGGGCTTAATATGCAAACTTTCAGTTATGATGAGTTCATAAATGAATCAAAAAAAGCTGAATTTGAGCAAGATTCAGGATGGGAAACCTTAGATGAGCAGCAACTTTATTCAGAACAGGAGTATGAAACATACAAAACCCAAAAAGCAAGAGAAATTGAGCGTGCTATCGCTAAAGGAATGGTAAGAACAAATTTAAATGTTGGTTGAAAAATTTTGGTTGTTGTAGTATGTAAGTGTTCTTGTGTTTCATTTTAAAATTGATAATTCTTTATTTCTGTTTATTTTTCCTTGTACTTTGAGTTATGTGTAGTAGTTCTTATGTATACATTTGCATGCTAATAGAAATTTTGTGAAAAGTTTTGATTAGTATTTAGAGCAATTAACGATTTGCTTGTACATTGTTTTTTGCTAGTTGGAACAGCATGCTGGAGGTCATCCTCAGAATGGACATGAACAGGTAAAAATACGTAGATTTTCTTGTTTCTTGTTTTTGTTTAGAAAATTCATAAGTTTTTTATTTTGTCTGCTTGTTTGAATCTTTAAAGCTTTATTTTAACCACAATTTTCAACCCTGTGTATAATATTATTTATTATTGATTTCAGTTCCCACCACATCCTAACGAGATACCGCATCACAATAATGCTCAACAGCAAGCTCAGTATCAACAAAATCAAGTTCCTCAACAGCAACAACAACACAATCCACAACAAGGACAATACGCAAACCAAGTGCCACCTCAACAAATGCATTATGATCCAAATCAACATCAACAAGGCCAATTTCAACAAGTACCACAACAACACGTTCAGTATCAACAAGCACCGCCACAACAAGGGCAATATCAGCAAGGCCAGTACCAGCAAATACCACCTCAACAAGCTCAATATCAACAAGTTCATCCTCAGCAAGGTCAATATCAACAGGCCCAACCTGGGCAAGGCCAATATCAACAAGCCCAACCTCAGCAAGGTCAATATATAAACCAAATGCCACCACAGCAACAGCAGCAGCAGCTACATCCAAATCAAGTTTATCAAGCTCCCATCTCAAATGATGTGAATCAACATCAAAATTATCCACCAACTAACCAACAAGTACCTGCTGGACAAGTACCACAGCAACATCAACAACAAAATGTGCCAAGTATGAATCAAAACCATCAACAAAACATTCCAATAGCTAATCAGCCAGCTCAAGGAAATAGTAATACGAATCAAGGTCAACAAGCGGCAGGTGCTCAAATTCCAGTAGCTAACGCACCCCAGCAAAATACTCAAAATCAAGTTCCACATGAACATAAAGAACAAATAGCTTCAATTAATGCGGCTCATGGACATGCTTAGTGATTTTCAGTGTAAATTTGAGTGAAATAAATCACTGACCCCATTAATCTAGACAATGTTAAATAATTTATGAGTGATGAAACATAGTGATAATGCAATTATTCTTATTTGTTATTTATTTTGTGTGAAGTTATAAGTCTATTATTTGTGTTAATATATTCTGCAAAAATAATATAAACATTTCAAAAGTCAATGTTCAAAAACAAACTTGATAAGAAAAAAAGCATTTTAAAATTTAAATTTCTGCAGTTCAAATTATCATCAAAATTATTTTAAGTTTTAAAAATTGATGTTCGAGATACTGTTAATAATTTAAAAAAATTATAATTATGAATTGTATCAAATTTATTTCTTTATGTATTTATGAATTGAAATTAAAAGATAACAGATTTTAAACAAAATTGAAATTCGATCTTTTATTTGTTCATCTCATCAAATTTTATTTTACTTGTAAAATTTCCAGCGAAACTTCTTTTCAAAATAAAAAAAAATTGATAACTGAGATGGTTAATTCTGACTTTAGACATTTAACAATTAATTTAACGAATACCCTAAATAGCTTTAAGGACAATGGGGCATATGAGTTCAAAAAATGACAAGAGTAATTTTTATTTTTTTATATTTATTATTATTGCATATTGTTTACGTTATTAGTATATTACTTAGGTATACGTGCCAAGTAGCAACTTAAATGTATGATTGCGTGATTCTGTTTGTTCCTCGGTAGGTAGGGTAAATAACGCTTACTCCATATTATATATAGGGTGTATTTTTATGTATAGCATAATTTTTTTCGATAAACGTCACCTTAACAGCTATATCCGGTACAATGAAATCAAACGAACAATGTTTTTTTTATAAAATAAAAAACATCCACTTTACATACTGTTTGTAACTATTATTTTTTACTTTTTTATACATTTTGAATCTTTCGTAACGCATATCATTCCAGCCGTACCCTACATATTCTGATTTTTATCGTCGACAGAATCAAAAAATCGTTTTCATGAATGTGTATGTTTATGTGTTTCAGTTACATTTTTGTTTTCGCTGTTTCCCTATTCTAAGCCTCGATGACGATGCTTACTTATAATGTTCAATAATAAATAACAAATTGGTCTATCTAAAAAAAGAGAATTTACATACTCTTTTACGGTACTGTGAAAATTACTACAAAAATAAAATAATATCGAGGAATCTTGATCGTCAACAGAAAAACAGGAACACAGTTTTTCAAATAGAATATTTCTAGAAACGTGGGTCTTTGGACTTATAGTTTCATAATTGACACTTTTACACCACCATATTTATATAACAACATAAAATTGTTTTGTTTTCGCAGATTATAAAAGAGAAATTTATGTATAAATAATTACAACGTATAATGTATACAATTCAAAATTCAAGTTTTATACGCAGAAACTCAGACCTGTTTTTTCTTTGTCTAAAATTTATTACTTTATACGCCAGTTTTGAGATTCAAATGCGAATCGACAAAAATAATCTTTAAACTTTATACAGGAAAAAAATTATTTGGCTTAAAAAATACTTGAGAAAAACTGTTCGCAGTAACTGCAGATAGTAATAAAAATTCTTATCGTAAAAACAGTCTTTTAAGTAGCGCCGAATAACTTTTTTCGCAATCTTATTTTCCAAGTTGACGTGAAAAAATGCACTACGCTTCCCTTCACTCAAAAACGCAAAGAGAAGCACAGCCCACGAGGATAAAATTGTACAATGTCGAAATAATGTTAAATACGCCTACGGGATATATGTATATTTATAATAATTACAATGGAGTAATATACTAGAAAAATGTGAGATAAATGAGGCCCTCCACATTTTTTCTGTATGCAAAATTCAGCGATCGTCACCCTCACTGCCGATTATTTTCTATTTCATATTAAAATAAATTAATAATAAAACATCCTGTTTGTTCCTTCAACAAACAACATACGTATCGACAAAATTGATTAAACACGACTATTTACAAGACATAATTGTTAATATAATACGTACATATATATTTATTTATATTATAGTATACAATGTATAGTCTCGAACGCAATCGTGCGAATGTGTGCGATCATGAACGATTAAGGAAGTACTTTGACTTCACCAACATTACAATAAATTTTGATATCGTTTACAGGTTTTCTTTCTATTAAATTATTACTTCGTGAGAAATGATATTATACATGTAATATCGATGGTTAAGTCACACATCGTAGGTAGAAATAAAGTAACAAAAAATTACATACACATTTTTGTTTCCTATACATTATATGTATGAAAACGGACTAAAATCAAAAATTAAATCAATAATTTTACTATATTTTTTCTCGATCATACTTTTTTCTTTTTTCATTCTTTTTTCATTTCTTCCATAGCGTAAAAAAAATATTTGATTCATATGCACCAAATTATTCACGATGGACGTGAAAAAAACATTCAATCGGCGCGTAAACAAATATTAACACATTACATCTATTTTTAATGGGACTCGCATCTTTTACAGATAGATTTTTCAAAAAAATCGTACATTGGAGACAATGACACACGTAGAAAATCCACTTTACATACACTTAGTGATTCACACGTATGAAAGACTAAAATTATAATGATTTAAGTTTGATGATCAAGTGTCAGGCGAGAATAATTTTCTAAATTTTCTTTTTCACACTGCTGGTATTTTATATCACGAAAAATAGCGACAACCTTAAATCCAAATCAGTTCTTTTCTCGTGTTTTTTTTGTACATAAAGCTCCTAAGACAAACGAATATTTTTTAATTTTTTGTTTCTCCAAATACACGTACCCAGCAGTATTTCTCTTTGTTGTATAATAATATATATAAGATTCAATTTATCGGTTCCTATATAATATACATAGCTTCTATATATATTTATTTATATAATTTTTTACTCTCTATCCTCAATATAATAGCGCATTATATATTTTTTCACTTGCATTTTAAGTATTTAACATAGATAAGGTGTTTTTTCTTTTTTTTCACAGTTAGGTATCTTAATATAAAAAACGCGAATAAGAAATTTGCTCTTTTTTTAAAGTGCCTACTTGCCTTTTTTCGTAAAATTTATTTTCTTTGAATTTTTACCTCGTTCTTTCTGCTACATTTTTTCATTATCGCTTATTTAATATTTTTTACTATACAAGAAGTTAACGGAAAATAAGTCGAAAATCCTTTAAAAAAGACATGCCATTTAGGGTAGTACCGATGTGAGTTTTTGTCCAAAAATGAAATTTTGTCATTTTGACTATTGTTATTCAGTACAGCATTCATACACATTTCATTCAATCGATACTTTAATGACATTTAATATTCTTCCGTTTCACGGATTCACTGAATATTTGAAAAATTTTAAAATTCGCGTAAATCCAACGCGATTGCAAATGATCACAACAGCACACACTAATGTAAAAATTTTGACTTCCATCATTTTACAAGTGGTCACGATCTACGAGACTCTTTTTTTAGTTTTTTTTGGTAGGAAGGCACTTTCTACTTTTTCACGTCATTTTTTTATACAGTTCATCGCTTTCCTTTAATACGAAACAGTTCATTTTTTTCTAATTTAGATACACACTATGACTTGCTAACCGCTACCAACATTTTAAACTCACTTTAGATTTGGTTTTTTTATAACATTTTGTTTTTGAACACATATTATGCCTAAACTTTATATCGTATCCATTTTTTCGAGATTAGATACATTTTAGCAACTCGAATATTTTTAAAAGTAAAAATAGCTAGTTTTTCTTTTTATCAAGTATAGCTGTACATTTTTAAAATATTTCCAAAGACAGTCCCAGAATCTCACTTTTTATTCTAAATACTTTTCAAGCCAAGACCATCGACATTTTTTTATAAATTTTTTGGAAGATAAAAGAATAAGTATACAAATGAAATACAATTTAATTGAAAAATTTCGCTCCTAAACACGAAAGATTTGACTAGAATTGATTTCTCTGTCGATAACTCAATTGCGAATACTTGTAATAAGGTTCAAATTTTGACGTGCAAAATGTGTTGTATCAAGAATATTATTTGTATAGTTCAAGAAAGTTAATAATCGTAATACTTTTTCAGAATCATAAAATGCATCCTTTTCAGTCAGCGCCGTGTATTAGTTATTCAAAAATGTAATCACGATTTTCTAATTATCATGTATTTTGCAAAGTTCCGAAAAACATGGAGAACATGTATCGTTTGGAAAAAAAATCTCGTAAAACGCGACGACTATACACATTTTTAAGGGCTTTTAGCTTTTGCGACACTCACGAAGGCCACTTCGAATGTTTTCATTTTGGTTTCTCCGTTTCACAATTACAAAGCTTATCAATGATCTAAACTCGTAAATGCGATTTTAAGTAGTTTTGTTTACTGAATTTCTTTAATTTTTTGTTTTCTGAGTTGGCGAAGGCCTCGTGTGTTTTTTTAATCATAAAATTCTAAACCGAAAATTTTGTTATCACTGTGCATTTTTTGTTTCTCAAAGCCACGCGGTTTTTATTTACTAAATTTTGAAAAATAGTTTGACTCTGCCAAAAAAGAAGCACCTCCATGCTCGTCGCCTCTTGTGTCTTTTTTTACATTCGAACTTTCATGAAGTTTACCTATTCCTACTTGGATTGTGTCTCAAAAATCTACCTACTCGATTATCACATTCATGCTGTAACTCATTTGCACACAGGCTTTAATTTTAATATTTTTTAGTTATTCCTAAACCTTATAATTTTTATACTTGGCATACCCCAAATATGGCAGGAAGGCAATAGTTAATAACGTGTTTGCTTAATATTCTTCCTATCACTGCTCACATGCACAAGAAAAATTTATTTTTCGCAGTATCATTTCAAAAAGTTCATACACGCGATAATCTTTTTTCGACTTGCCCTTAAGAAACAATTTCGTGTAATTTTCAGCGTTCACTGTTTATATATGATTCGATCTTTTTTTTAATTTATAAATTCACAAAAATAAGCTTTCATGGAGCATATCGAGTTACGATAATTATTTAAAATCTACTTTTGGTCACAATCATCCCGTATACTCATGTTTATGAAAGAGCAATAACTTCGCTTGTTGATTATGCCAGATGAAATTGTTTCATACATATTTGCTCGCCATTCCTCGCAAGCATAAGTAAATTATGTTACATCGCGGAAAAGTAACTTTAGGGAGCGAAAAAGACTATTCGAAGAAGGAATGTTGTCGAATCCGGCATGTATACATGTATTTTTATTTTTTATTAATTGAGATCTGATGAGAAAATGAGAGAACTATGTATTTATGTATATTGAGATATCGTTTGCAAATTGTTTATGCGATATTATGTTTTTTTTTCATGCTAAGAAAAGAGAGCGACTCGATGAGTTCTGTACCATACGTGTCATTTTCGAGTATACTATATAATATTATATTATATTGCACCATCGTATAAAGATACCGTTCCGTCAAGCTGTGGAAAAATGACGCTGCTCTATCTGGCTTATTGAATTTTTGGGTCTATTATGATGAATGTGTGATCCATTAATGTGTGAATGTTGGCTCGTGTCTCTCACGTATTTCTACAAAGTATGTGTAATTCGACTGCTAGATCGTTAACGAGTGCGTTGCCGTCGTATGTCCACAGAAATAAGATTTATTTTTCTTCAACGGAACGATCGCGCGTTCACACTCGTTTCTACGTGTTTGAACGTATTTTATGCTTGCGACCCCTTACGAACTAATATACATTTGGCTTTATAACGTATATGGTAATTGCCTATGCGTTTACGTATAAATAATATATATATTTTGTAATATGTATAATATATTTATATAATATTTTCAATATTTATATGTTTTTGTTTTATTTATAATATGTATAATTGTAATATAGTACTTGCACTTGTTGAACGTCCCGCCACTGTTTTATTTTTTTCATTTTTTTCTTACCAGTTACAAAATCAAAAGTTTCGCGTACAATTACGTATCCCCCCACACTAATATTTATTTCATATATATATTTTTACTATGAGAAGAGACGCAACTCATTCATCGTTCATCTGCTCATTCGATTTTTTTGAGTATGCACACGCGTACATACGATAAATACGATAATAGTGCGGCATTTAAATCGTATAATTTAATAAACGTAGCTATGTAGCTCGACACGTATACACGTTGATACCCGAGAAAATGAAGGGACTATTTTTTACTTTTTTTTCTTTTGAGTGTGGGTGGTGTGTATGTCACTACATTTACTTTTTCTACGAGGTACCTATCGTAAATATGATATAAATTTAATTGGAAATATATAATTAATATCGCATTGCAGACCCGGCGTGAATCACCGAGGCCGCTTTTTCGATTAAAAGGAAGGAGTCCGCGCGCACACTCGACTGCTACACATGCATCGCCGCGATTCAGTATCGTTTATAATTATCATATGTATATACGTACTTTATCATCAGTATCGTTATTTCCTTGTTCACATAATAATAATATAATATAAATTAAATGTGGATCAGTTTCATCTCTGTCACTTATTTTTTTTGATTGCTGAAGCCTCTTCTCTCTTTTCTTCGTACCCTAGGCGCGTTTATGTATACATCTATACTATAGCTCTTACAGGCTATTTTCATTATTACATCACATACAAATCGACTACACGTAATTAAATATGTATTACTATGTACAGAGACGCAGACGCTCGAGCGGCTTGCGGCATAAAATAAACGAGAAGTTCGAGCTTACGTTACGTTCTGGATTGCACGACTCTGACTTTTCTTAAATGTTGAAGAGACGCTCGGGCAAGGTGAGCTTTCGATAGTCGAGACCGTCGTGGCTAGAGTGCGGCATCTGTGCTGAATTGCCTGGAAGAAGCTGCTGCTGCTGCTGCTGCTGCTGTTGTTGTTGCATCGACTGCTGCTGCTGCTGCTGCTGCAATTGGTGGAGCTGCTGCTCTTGCTGTTGCTGCTGCTGTTGCAGACTTGCAACTCCACCGTACCTTGCCTACTATTCGCACCGAGAATCGGCCAGGGGCTCGAGTTTGACGGCGATCTTGTCCTTTTCCTTGAGGGCCGCGTGCGAGCTTTTCACGAGCTCCGACAGATCCTCCTGGAAAAGCGGCTCGGGTCGCGGACTGACGAAGCTGCGCGACGACGGTTTGTACGCGGCTGCCATGCCGCTGACGCCGATGCCTACCTCGACGCTCGACGTCAGGTGGGCCGCGGCTCCCTCCATCAGGGCGCCCAGCGGCGATGCCAGAGGCGACTCGAGTGGCGATTCCGGAGGTCCACCCGAGCCAGGACTGCCCAGACCGAGATTCAATGGCGAATTACCGTGAGACGCGGGGGTCGGTGTCGCGCTCGGCGGCAACATACTTCCGCTTCCCAAAGCCGAATTGCCGCTGTTGTTGTGATGCAGGTGATGGTGCGATTGAGACTGCGACTGTTGCTGCTGTTGCTGTTGTTGCTGTTGCTGCTGTTGCTGTTGCTGCTGCTGCAGTTGCTGGTGAAGCTGGTGCTGTTGGGCGGCCTGTTGCTGGGCCACTTGGGCCGCTTGATGCTGTTGAGCTACCGCCGCTTGCTGCTGACTGGCCTGCTGCATCGCGGCCTGGAGGTTCGACGACAGACTCGTAGAGAGGTTCGTCGCCGAGAGTATGTCGTGCTGAGAATGAGCCGCAGCCACCATACTGCACATCTGATGTCTCAAACCTGCAACAAGGAGCACGAGACGACGCACGAGTCGTCGAACGATCGTTAATCAAGATTCTCGATGGCGAATATTTGCGGTTTTGGCGGGGGAGGGAAGAGCGGAGGGTTATAGAGGTACTACGTACCTTGAGCGACGGCTGCGACCGCGGCGGCGGCTGCCGAGGGACTAACCGCTCCCTCGGGTCCGTTGCAGGCGCCGGCGTAATTCGCAAGCGCCGCCGGATACATGGGCTGCTGCTCCTCCTTGACCATGTGATGGGGCGAGTGGCCGTCGCGGAAGACCACCGCGCGAATCACGCCGCGGATGTGCTCGTCCGGCCAGATGCCGAGCAAAATCCTCTGCGGCCTACCTCGACCTTTTGGCCGTAGGTCTGCAATCATACAATCTTAATTATGCTTCCATCAGTCTTCGTCTACTCAGTTGTGTCACTTGTGTTTTGCGAACTAATGCTACTTTTGTACAAACTATATATTTATTGCTACTTCTTCGACGCATCGACGCGCGCTCGCCCACTGCGCCATAGGGCTATTGTTTCGTTATCGTTATTTTTTCTTACTTTTAACGCGAAATGTAACGAGCCACGTCGTCCGTATTATTGGAAAAAATGACGCGGGTTTCAACTTTCCGCGCTCGCATTATACGACGTGATTGAGTCGCGCGTATAGCTATATATGCGTATTCGATATACTGGACTCGATGCATTATAATATTTTAATATTCGAAATGTAGGTGTAAAAAAAGACGCGCATTTTATTATTGTTTTTAACGACGCACGCGTAATGAGAATACGATATTCTTTTTTTTTTGTTTATCACCGATACAGCAGAGAAAAATTTAAAAGAGTTTTAAAAGCTCCAAGAAGTCTTTTTATAAAATAAAAATAAAAAAAAAGGAAAGAAATGAAAAGGAGAACGAGCAAACTCGAATCGGCGCATAAGGTCCAAGAACCTGCGACTATATTTATAAAAAAGTATTAAAATTTTCTTCTCATTTATCGCAATCCGTCCGCGTGAGCCGCCCTTTTTCTATTTTTCTTCGAGGCAAAACTGGCGTTCAATAATAATGACTACTGTATAATACTTTGGTTTTGAATTACACTTACCCGCTCCACCATCAGCGCTTGGCCCGAGCATGTTGTGAACTCGATTCGCATAAAGTACGAACGTCGGGTATGGAATATCGTATTTCCTGCAAACATAAACACAACAATACTCGCTTCATTATTATGGCCTTTTTTTATTCTTACTTTACGTCTCTTTCTCTTTCTCTCTCTCTCTCTCTCTCGCTCACTCTCTCCGCTTACTCTCTTGTGTGATTATTATTAAACACCTCGCGAGCTTTCGAGGCCTTTGCGCATACGAAAATAGCGTTTAAAAAATTCAAGTCCCCGAGCAGTACTAACCTGGCCGCCTGGCTGAGCGAGAGTCCCTCCTTCAGCACGCTGAAAATTGCCTCGGCCATCGTTTCCGGGCGCCAGGACTTGAGCGGGCCTCGCTCGCGAAAGCGCAGATTGTGCACGAGACTTTGATTGGTATTCCAGCACTTTTGCCACATCGACTGCAACTGATACTGGTAGCTGTCTGCTGGAACAGAGCCCCCGAAACGGGCAAAATCCATTAGTCATGTTTTCTCAAAGGTGCCATATCTTAATGAGATGTCTATTGTATATAACAAACGTAATAATCGGGTCAGGGAATTTTCATTATTAAGACTATCAATTGTACGCTCGAGTAAGAATCTAGCAAGTATTTCGAATTCTACTAAATTCACAGCTCGAACCGTTGAAATTCTTTAAATAATAATCAAATCGTACGGGCTTTAAAATATTAAATGGCTTTTACTCGACAAAATAATGAAAAAAAATCTCAATTTCTCTCGTTGAAATTTCGTTCTTTCATTACTTTGCAGACTCTTAATATTTCATTGGCTATATATGTATACTATTCATCGTATAACTTTATATTCTCGGATTAATTGCTCCTGTTGGATGCAAAAATAATATTTAAAATTACATTACTTTTCATTATACAAGTTGTACATTTCGTATGGTTGGATCACTGTAAAATAAGAAGAAAAAACAAAATTTTTTGAAAATGAAAAATTATTGGAACAATTACCGCAGGCCCGTATAGAATGAAGAGACGCTTTTTTTTATTATTTTAATGTGCAGAAAAACATTTCAATGAGACTGTCGCTATTGGACTCGCCTATATACGCAACACTACATTCTCTAAATGATTCTTTGTACTTATTACAAGCCGTATGCATATGCATTTTTTAAACGAATATATAACAACACCTACGTCCAAGTGTTAAATAATTTCAAAATAATGATTAAAATATACAAGCATAATATACTTATGGTCTGTGGCATTCTGTACTACCTACGCCATTGTTCATTCATTGGGGTTTTCAGAGTAAAGGAAATAAAAAATTAACAAAACTTTATATACTTTTCTGACAATAAAGGTATCGTCAGTTTTTTTTGTTCAATGTATTGTCGTAAAGGCACGTGTATAAAAAATAAGAAGATTAAGTAATGTGGTGAAATTACCATGTAAATAAAATAAAGGACACGAAAAAACATGAATAACTCGCGGCATTTCACTCATGAGGTACATGTGTCTATAAGAACATTTTGTCGATATGCGAACGTATAAAAATTCGATAGCCTAGCGGTAACATATCATTAAAATTATATTTACTACAAATGCCAAAGTTTTCGCAGTCTTATAAGTAAATCTCTTTGAGTATCGGTACATCAATTGGATATCACTGGAGCTAGTCTTGCAATATTTATATTTATATTGTGGAAAAATAAATATATCTATATATCGACGGCCTCGATTCACACAGCAATTATTTAACGGTTAAGTTATTAAGTGTAATTAGGCCTCCTCCAATTTTATGATTAATACAATTAATTGGAAAAGACGCGTGCGTAGTGCGCTCGCATACACACATACTATACGCTATAGACATGCACGCTCGGACACATACACACACACACACACACATACAAACACTGATGCAGCGCGCGAGTCTCGCGGTGAAACTCAAGCAGTCGATGTTACATCGTACACACATGTAGCATATATCCACGCGCTCTTGATTATCGCGAATGAAAATAATAATAACTATCATCTCGTAAAGATGTAGTTGCAGTTGAGCATGTACTTTATGCGCGTGTATAATATGTATATTGTAAAGTAGCTATGCCGATCGCATGTATATAAATAATAACTGTTTTAGGCTTTTGAAACTTATCATTAATACTCGCGGACTCGAGCGCAAGAGAGCCTCCGATCTCTATATGTACAAGCTACATTTAACATCGCGAACGACTACATCGTTGCAGCGGAATAAAAAAAAAAAATAGAATCGGAATGAAATATTTTAATCGATGTGTAGTACAGGCAAAACAGATCGCGTATTTTTTTATAATAATAATGAAAGAAAAACGCCGAAGCGTCACACGTACTCTCACATGCGCACAAGGTGGTAAGTCAATACTTTAACTCGCGCGCGCAGGTCTTTGTGCATATATATAATATGTAAAGTGAAACTGCAACATCGATTTATTTGAAGAAATAAAAAAAAGTCACCTTGCCGTGTGCAAGCCAGCAAGCCAGCTCGCCAGGTTTTTTTTTCATTGCACACATACTCATACCGACGCGTGCATGCAGATATATATATATACACCATGTAATATCAATACAACTGTAGTATTTAATAATGCGTGCATATATAACAGAGCGAGACGTTTTCTTGGAATGACGCACACAAGAGCGAATATATAATATTCATAATAATGCGCGTAAAAATATTTAAATTTCAATTTACATTACGCTCGTGCGCTGTACACACGCATATACATATAATATAGTATTCCATTGTTATTTCAATAATTACATAACGTAGAAGTAATCTGTGGAAGATTTTCATCGATATTACAAACTATTCACATCTGTTTTATGTATATAAACGAGCTGCTACACGTTCCATTGTTCGTCTAATTATTATTATGTATTAAAATTCATTTATATAAGCCAAGCGTGACGTAAATTAATAGCTCTCCGACCTTATCTCTCTTACAAATATACGAATAATATACCAACAAATGTGTGTCTAGTTGATGTATCATTTACCAAAACGAGCCATATCCGCCGCTACAATTCAAAAATAGTTGCAGAAAAATGACGAATACGTGCGCGCGCGGAGGCGTCTCGGAGCGTTTAACGCGACGACTGCAACGACGACCGAGTCAACGTACAGCACAAAAGCCCCGACGTAACAGCGTTTAAAAATGTTGCATATATATGTGCGGCTCGCGAGCGCACACACAAAGCGCACAGACTCGCGGGTAATTCATCATCGTTTTTTTCTCTGCTATTTTTTTTTCTCATCGATTCGAGAAATCGATAGAAGTGCTTAATCGAGGCGCACGCGCGCGCGTATTATTATATATGCAGCAGCAACGTAATCGAGCTAATAATTTTAAGTAGAATTTTAATGGCGCTGCAGCGAATCGAGCATGCGAGCAACGCGATGTAGCGTGGACGAGCGAAAATCCGCCGTCATCGGCACATAGCAGCATATAATATATATAAAAGCGCGTAAACGCATAGAGGTGGCCGCGTACAATCGTGACGCGCGAAAACAACTTGTTGATCGAAATACGAGTTGTGCCCCATCTACCGCGCTCATACGCACGTACGCGAGAGCTCGCACATCGATTGTTGCACGGTCGCATTATATACACAGGAATTCATAAATATTTTTGCACGTAAAAGTGTAGATGTATATTGGAGCCGTGAGCTGGGGGCGCGAGTTGCAGTTAATTGAAATCTGCATAATTCAGTCGCGCAAGGATAAAAATGATGCCTAGGTATACGCACGAGCTTATCGGCGGCAAAGCTATAAGAGAAAGAGCTCGGGTAATAGTGCGTAGAGCTACTTGCTAGCATCCGGAGAGGCGCTCCGCAAGTGGAATGGCATTGCTCTAGTTTAATTTAAATTAGCAGCTAAACGTTCTCTCGGCGTCTGCCGACTGACTGCTTAGATCTCGCTGCTGCTGCTGCTGCTGCTGCACGGAGTTTCCTATATGTGTGCGCTGCGCGCTACACTATTTCACGTGTACATATAGAAATTCGCGAGATCGAGGAAGCAGGAAGCTTGGCTGCAGCTACGAACTCGAGCACGAGCACATGTGCGCGAGAGATGATTGCACTGCTCGCGCCTCGAAGAGAGCAGCAGCAGCAGTGACAGAGTGAGAGGAAAAAAGCCAACGAGCGATCATACGAATTCTGCTCGGATTACGCGTTAGGTCTGTGCAGGAAATGAGCGTTCCAGGCGGGGCGCGACGATTGTTCCTTCGGTTTATACCGCGAGTAACATTCAACCTTTCGATGCGATGATCGTTCGCTGCCACACACACACACACACACACACATGCAGACAATTAATATACAAAGGCACGCGCTTCTTGACGAATTATCGATTACATTATTATACGGGCTGCATTTAATATAAAATTAATTAATTTTAAAGTGCTTAAAAATAAAATATCCGCGGAGCGATTGCGAGCTTTATATTAATGCTCGCGTCGAGAATAAAACATTGGCACGTGTTACGTAAAACATTGGCACGTCATATACAATTAGGAATAATTTATAATTATATTGTAGAATTAATACTCGCGCTGCAGCTGAACTTGTTTCGAGAATTATTATGCATCGCGTTACGATCTCGCTCAGGCAGTGGCGCGCGCGCTCGCGAGCACACGTAAATACACACGTACGTACACAAAAAATCCATGTATAATTTCGTAGCACGCGTATAATATTTAACGAGTCATTAAAGCTCGCGCACATGTGTGTCGCACGTACACACATAGATGCACATATTTACGCGCGTCGAAGCGGTGGCGGCGGCGGTGACGGCAGGATGTGCACGCGTCGAGTTACGTGTGTGTATATTAGCGTTTGATGTAAAATTATTCGAAATATGCGTGCGCGCTCGCGTAACGTAATCTCGTTTATTCGGCCGCGCTGCACAATTATTCGATCAATCGTCCTCCTCCCGATTGCCGTTGTAATGGAGTGAAACGATGTCGCGCTTCTTACAAAACGCCCACTGCACCATCGAAAGCACAGCAGAGTACCGTCGAGCTTGGGCCCGGGACCGTCCGACGGAGGCCGTCTCCGAGCAAGGAGCTTTTCGTGCGTCGATTGTACGGGCTGTTCGCGACGTCGCAGCAGAACTCGAGCAGTACCTGTTCCTCGCGAGTCTTCAGACCAGCCTCTTCGAGTACCAGTATACGTCGCGACTTACCGAGTATGTTGTCGCAGAGCGTACCTTTTGGGTTCGCCGTGATTACTCGACACCCGAGTGAATCGCATCTTTTGCTGGATCACGTCCTGCAAGTCCTGGCGGCTTCAACTCGGCGCTCTCATCTTTTACCCGTCACTCTCAGCTAAATAGCCCG
Source organism: Trichogramma evanescens (assembly GCA_902732785.1). Taxonomy (NCBI): domain Eukaryota; kingdom Metazoa; phylum Arthropoda; class Insecta; order Hymenoptera; family Trichogrammatidae; genus Trichogramma; species Trichogramma evanescens. The sequence continues at coordinate 12,885 of CACVKI010137133.1, read as the reverse complement.
ATAATTACCCATGGTAATAATGGTGGCCTTAAATTTTTCTTTTTGTTGGGCGCACGGTATAAAAGTACAGCAAAAGTTGCCGCTTCGGGGCTTGGGGCACGGCAGCTCGAACACAGCTGCTTATCGCACAAGTGCACCGACGTATAAGCACGCGCGTACATATATATCCGCGGAAAACGAGTAAGTATAATTAATAAACTTTGGAAAGACACTCACCTGCTATACTAGAGGTAGATGCTCCGAGCCAGGCGTGGGACGATTCCAGCAACTTGGCCTGAAACACACACAGAGAAAGAGAAACAAACAATTATTATTTCAGTTCTCGGTCTTACATGAGCTCGTATATGCATACAAGTATACTATATATTACCTATCTATATACGCGAAGCAAGTGCGCGTATATATACGTTGTAGGCGAGGCGAGCACGAGGGTAAGATATTATGTATCTAAGGATGATGAGCCGAGCAGGGCGCATATCACTGCGGAAGGAATTGAAAGCCTCTGGTAACTTTACTAATATGATGCAAAACGCCTCGCTTGCGTATATACAAGTCGAAAGACACACGGCAAGTTGCTTCATTTCGTTTACGAATGCGGATCGCTCGCACCCATATCTCGGAACTTGCTAAATTTCTCGGACTTTTAAAATTAATTTTTAAGGGCTCGTACACGTGGCTTCCTTACTCTTTCATATCGAGCTGCTATTGCTGCTGCTGCTACTGCACTAGCAGTACGGAGGTCAAAAGATTAATTAAAGGGACTAATAACGTACGGCCAGTCTTAAAAGATTTAATGCCGCTGGATCCGTGCGCATATACACGGGTGTACAACTGAACAGGACAATTTGAAGGCGCGCCTATATTTAATTCAAAACTCTCTTGCGATTCGGCAAAAGCACAGTCTTATAATATAGATGTCCGGCTCGAACTGTAACTCCTGCGTAGTATCCATTAGTCGCGCATGCATCATACAAAACAGCAGCAGCAGCAGCCGTAACAGTTGCAGTTATAGAGCAAACCAGACGGACAATCGCACTTGCACCAACAGTCCTCTAATTGTTTCCTCCTATTTCGAGCAGATATACGCACGCGCTCACTATACCGTTAATCCTTATATACTTCATACCTGCATTGACCTCTTACTGCCCATGATATTATTCATAGAAAAATTTCGTTGACTACAACGACTCCAACGACGACGACGACGACGACGACGACGACATTAATTCTGCAATGTGGGAATAATCAATGTGACGATTTGAGGGAAAATCACTGGCTCTCGAGATGCGGTGTAACATTACCGCTGATTAAATCACTCTTGCACATACATGCATAAGTAGATTTTTCCAAGCACATACGGGATTAAAGAGCTGTGAATATCGAGAGCTTAGCAGGTGAATTACGCCAGTTAGCTGTCACGCTGTTTCTTTAAACGCTAGCCATCTACTGACTAACTTAAGGTTTGATGTATAATAGGTTTACAATTAGCGCTCGAGAAAAGCAGCGAATTTATACCTGGAGCTTAATTATGGCTCTCTCGCTCGGGCGAAGAACCATGCGAGTCAGGTAAGAAAATTTGCTTCGCGGCTTCTTAAAATAATTTATTATATAAATACATGGCTGTGAGTGTCAATCATGCCCGGTGTGTATGTGCCTTTGTCGTATGCCACGTACATGATATATTAATGTATCGGCAGAAGGAGAATCGAATCGCATTGTAATAAGAGAAATCGAACTTCTTTTATCTCCGAGGGCAGTAAATAAGCACTCTGCCATCTCTCTCTCTCTCTCTCTCTCTTTCTCTCTCGTTCTCTCGCGCGTGTGCATTTATATATATCCAAGCCCTTATTACGTATTGTTTCGTTCGGCTGCCTATGTGACACATGCGCGCCTTTTTTTGTTTCACGTATTTTTATATACGATAAATAATGCATCGCACCGAGCGTCATTGTCGCTCGCTACTTACTTATTCAGGCACGGGGAAAATAGCTGCCGCGCGACAAATGGTAACCTGTATACTTTTCATACGTTTTTTTTTCATGTAAGTGCACACCTATAAGACGAGTAGTTGGCGCGCACGTGTGCAAGTGGGTACGTGTGTGCGCGTGTACGCACAGAAGAAAAACAAATTTCGCGCTTTGCGTTGTACATTTCACGGGATATAGATCTTGAATTTTCCGTGACGAAGCTAATTTCTGCAAATATTTGCATCGCGACGAAGAAGATTCGAAAGAGAGAGAGAGAGAGAGAGAGAGGGAGATAGAGAGTAGCAAAGAGTAAAAGAGGTGTCTAGCTCTGCTCCTCTTCAGACTATAGCGGGATTTTAGTTGAGCGCGGGGGTGTATAGATATATACATATACGTGCAGCTACACCGAGAGATGCGCGCGCGCGAGTCCCGGCAAATTTCTAATCAGATTACTCTGGATTAGCAAAGTTCGTTTGTCTAATGAAATTCGTCTAAATTAACGTCGCACTGGCTGCAGCGCGGCGGCAAAGCACACAGACACAAACACAGAGAGAAAGAGAAAAAGGGTGCAGCAGGCTGAAACGTTTCGGATACTGCAGCCACTGCCATAGAGAAATACAGATGTTTAATCGAATTAGCTTGATGAGATGGGATTCGTACGATATTATATTATTATATCGAGAGCTAGGCTCGTTGGAATATTTCTGCAGACTGCGAGAGTTCTTTTTCACTGCGCGTATATGAGCACGTTATTTACTTCTTTTTTTGCGCAAATAAAAAGTCGACGGCTAACCTTCGCTCGGTCATTGAAACAAAAAATGGCATCGAACGTAAAATGACTTTTATAATTTTAATTATCTTATGCGCGCACTTTTTCTCTCCTATCCGCTTCTTACATTTAATACAATTCATCATAGCAATCGAGGCGATCATAACGTATGAGTAGTAAAACATGTTTCTATTAATTACAACCTTCGTTCTTGTATTTATACACTGATATACACAGTCTTAGATTAGTTATTACTAGCAAATGTATTGGTACAAAAATAAGTTATTACAATGATGATACAAAATATGAAATATTTTGTATATTTCAAATTATACACTCCTGCACTTCTTGACATCAATTTTTGGTTTCTCTATTTCCTGAAAAGTCATTGGGAATTTTGTATAGAAACTTTTTGTCACAAATTGCACTTTAAAAGTGCTACGAGTGTCTAAAACCTTTCCTTTAAACTTTTATATACAGGATGGAGCTATTTTTTTAGTATACACATAGTTTTTAAATTATTTCCACTAGAATTAAGATCTGGTATAATGTAGAATTATTTTAAAAATGTTCTTCATGGATTATATTATTCAGATTACCACTTTAGACCTTCATATTTATTTCAAAATATGCGTTTAAAGTCATGAATTTTAATTTTCTCATTTTTTACTTTGTTATAACTTAGCTTAAAATTTATTTGGCATGTTCAATTTCAATTCTGAAAAATACAATCCATTTGTTTCAAGAAGATTTTAGTTTGTCTCAGACATTGTTAAATATGTATCTAACTGAAAACCTATGCGCATACTAAGAGAAAATGTGGGAAATTAAACTTTTTAAAATATTCAACTATGTATATTTTAATCCAATACTTATACCACACAATAACATTAGTGCACAACTGATGTTCTAACATATTTTTATTTTTAAAATGTTTTCAAGCATGTTAAATGATGCATTGAGAGTAATAATTATATGTTTTAATATTAAATTCTGACAGAAATTTGAATATGGCTCAAATAACAATTTAACTTTGATAAATTTTTATACTACTTAATATACATTCATATTGTAATGATGTTTTTTAATTTTTATTGTAATAAACTTATAGGTTTTCAATTTTTTTAATGTTCTAATTGCATTTTTAGTTAGCAAATATTTATAGCTGCTGCCGCTACTATCATGTAAGACACAATCACCAACTAAAATGTTATATTCTATAACTTTATTGTTCACAATAAATGTTATTGATTGTCATGAATACCACAAACAAAGTATGCTAATGAACTTTTAACTATGTAGCTGAAAATGTATGTATTTTTTATAAAATACTTAACAAAGTATCATCACATTACAACTGGATACGATACAACACAGCTATAACTCAGATCTAAAGCACTTAATTTCTTTTACAGTGTGTTAAAATTCAATATTAGCAACTTTTGAAATATTTCATCACATAAATTCAGTATATTATGTATAAAATATTGGTTATATCTTTTGCTTCTGATGGTTTAGCAGCATGGATGCTTGCATTCTGCCTACATGTTTTGTGTTTACAAAATTAGTTGATGACTTTGAAAAGTAGAGGCAGCACTAGTAGTTTATTGCGACTACGAAACAGCTGTTCAATGAAAATGTATAAAGTTTGATTTGAAACGATTTAAAAAACATGTTCATTCTTTACATATTTAAAAAATCTTTTTTGAGGTCAATAAACTTACTGAATAGTGCTGACGTGTTCTAGAAAAATAATCAGTCATACAAAAAATCGATTTTTTGATCTGAATTTGGTTGCAATGTAATACTTATATACAAATTTGCCGTTGGTAAACATCAGTGAAAATTATACTTATATCATCCGATTTTTTGTATTATCGAATTCGCATTGTAAAGCCTTTTTCATATCGACCGATCCACTGATTTTCGTACGATTTGATAATGTATTTCATTTAAGCTGCTACGTGTTTCTATGACATGTGCTCTGCTTCGCTACGCAGTACAACACACACACACACACTCACACACACACATAGAAACTTGAAAGTGGGGGGTTTTTTGAAATTAGGAAATTAGTGAAAGGCGCGACTCTATTCTCTATGCTCTTTATATCTCTTTTTATTTCTATCTCTTTCTCTCTTTTTGGAATAGAAGATTTTTCTATGTTGGAGTACTTCTCCCACCTAAGCTTAAATTTCGTTGGGATCATTTAGAAATTATAATTCAGTTCTGTGTTCGACCTCGTGTGACTAACGTCGTAAGCGAAGTTTTTTTAGTGAAGTATTTTGTGTGCATTTGCTCTTCAATTAAAACAATGAGTCAAACGAGTTTGTGTAATGTGTTCGCGGATAATCTCAGCACGGAATTCGGCAATATGATGCAAATCGCGAAATATTACAAAGTGATCGCGATTGATACCGAGTTTCCTGGGGCGTTGGAGAAGAAGCCATTTTGGCACGGCAATGCTCCAGAAGCCGAGTGGTCGTACGTGAATAACACAGTGTCGAGAACAAAATGCATTCAACTGGCATTTTCGTTTTTCCGGGAGGACGGAAGTAGGCCTGACGGTGTGAACACATGGCAATTCAACTTCCTTTTTGATCCAAGTAAAGACCTCAATGATTCCAACTCAATCAACTTTTTAGTAGAACATGGATTAGATATAAAGCAATTGGCCCATAAGGGTATAGAGCATATGAAATTCGCCCAATTGTTAGCAAGGTCGGGCTTGCTTTTGGCACAAGATATCACGTGGGTCTTGTTTTATGGAAATTTTGACCTTGCGTATATTTTGTGCATGGTATACCCAGGAAGGTGGCCAAGTTCGTCAAGGGGCTTCATTCAGGAGGTTGGAAATGTTTTTCCGCGGCTTTACGACCTCAAAGTAATGATACAAGATCGCCCCATACGGGCTCGGGGCCTGCAAAGACTAGCAGGCGAACTCGGTATCATCAGAGTTGGTCAAGCCCACTCGGCAGGCTCTGATGCTTTTTTGACGGGTCAAGTATTTTTCGCCCTTATATTTAAGTATTTTGGATGCCATGAAAGATATATGATGCACCACAGGGGAGGCTTACTCTATTTGAATACACGAGATCGAAATGACGGTAAATTTTTTTTCTATATTTAAATTCTTTAATTTATCAAGTATTAGAGTAATAATTACAGTAATTATTTGAATTTTTTACTTTTATTTATAGATACAGTGTACTACAATAACTCATAATTTACGTCTTGGATACAAAAAATCCTCGACTAAATAAATATACAAGATTGCTGTGTAAAGGCGCGTGGCCTGGAAAGACTAGCTGACGCAATTCGATGCTCTTTTAAAGAAGAAATTCTTTTTTGTTATTGCAAAGCAGTATTTGGAAGGCTATGAACAATTCAAGTATCTCTACAAGGAAGGCTAATTGAACTTGAGTACACATGATCAAAGTTAGTCAAATGGTACGTTTTTAAATTGTTTAAACTTTTATTTTACATTGTAATATTACACTGATTAATGTGAACATTGCATATTTATTCATAGATGCAATGTGCTATACGTAAATTACCTCCTGGGTAAAAAAATCGTTGACTGAACAAATATATAAGATAATTACGTACAGCCACGTGGTTTGAAAAGACTATCTGACGATTCGATGTTCTTTTGACGGAACAATTCTTTTTTGTCATTGCAAAGCAGCATTTTGGAGACCATAAAAATCATATGCAGTACCGCAGAGGAACTTTACTGTATTTGAATACACGAGATCGAAATAAAGGTACAGGAATTCGCAAGGGTGCGCGTTGTTCGGTATTCGCGATTTCGACTATTCGCGGCTTGTGAAAATATACTCTGAGCCCCTGTATTCGTGTTTTTATTCGCTGGTTTGCAGAATGTTCACGTTGTAGTTATTGTTTTAGTAAAGTTTTGAAGATGTTTTACACCTTTTATGTGAAAAATAGCGTCTCTCAGAAGAAGTTACGGTTTAAATGTATTTTGTAACACATTCCTATTTATTCGCAGATTTTCGTATTTACAGCATTTAAATTTTAAACTTTTTAAATTTTTAATTTATATAACAATAGAGTTATTAATTTTAATATTGTCCTTTTATTTACAGTGTACTGCAAGTAATTTGCCTCATAGCCACAACGATGAAACATTGGAAAAAAATTATACAACTCAAAGCTAATGAAGTACTGTATACTTTTGTAAATATTACTGTAAATATTATAAATATTTGTGAATATGATATAATTTTAAGTTGCACTATTATAAGTTTTTCAATTTTTGTAAGATTTGATGTATTGTAAAAAAAATAAATACTATTTGTAAAGGTTAATCATTTTAAAAGGTTTTGGTAATAATTTTTTACCTTTTCATGAGTTTAATTTATGTTGATTAGATTGAATTATTAAAAAACATAAATAGACGAATACATGAACATAAATATCTGGGCATTGCCGGCGATCAACGAGCAGGAGAGCACAAGCATCGAATTATTTTCAGTTTACACAGCGAACTGCGACGCGCTCGTATGTTTGCGCTTTGTGTTATCGGTTCGTCATTATCACTTAACGAATCGCGCGCCTACACGTATATAATCGCGTGTGTATCAAGTACATGTACATAAATATAAATACGCGCCCACGCTAGCAAGTTAATCAGCAGTGAGAGGGAGTGACAGAA